>CAUYQG010089375.1:0-14476 GCA_963574415.1 Tarsius wallacei
AAAAAAAAAAAAAAAAGCTTTTGATAAAATACAGCATCCCTTTTTGATAAAAACCCTTGCACACCTAGGCATAGTTGGAGCATACCTCAAAATACTAAGAGCCATCTACAAGAAACCCATAGCCAACATACTGCTAAACAGACAGAAATTGGAACCATTTCCCCTGAAAACTGGAACAAGAAAAGGCTGCCCACTCTCACCTGTCCTGTTCAACATAATGTTGGAAGTCTTAACTAGAGCAATCAGACAAGAGAAGGAAATCAGGGCTATCCAAATATGAAAAGAAGAAGTTAAATTATCCCTCTTTGCTGAAAACATGATCCTATACCTTAAAAACCTCCTTGCACTGATAAGGACTTTGGTAAACTCCTGGTATAAAATAAATGGCAAAAGACAGTCACATCCCTATACACCAACAATAAGCAAACAGAAACCCAAATAAAAAACCCAATCCCATTAACAATACACACACACACACACACACACACACACACACACACATACACACACACGTAATAAAGAGAGAAATATCTTCCTAACCAGAGGAGTGAAAGAACTTTACAACAAAAACTACAAACCATGGTTCAAAGAAATCAAAGACGACACAAATGGAAAAATATTCCACGCTCATGGATTGGAAGAATCAACATTGTTAAGATGTCCATCCTACCAAAGTCAGTCTACAGATAACACAATAAATTACCAGCATCATTCTTCTCAGACCTGGAAATGACAATACAGAAATGCATATGGAAACATACGACCATGAATAGCAAAAACAATCCTCAGCAAAAGACACAGAGAAGAATGTGTCACACTTCCAGACTTTCTACTATATTATACGGTTAAAATAATCTAAACAGCCTGGTATTGGTACAAGAACAGATATATAGACCAAAGGAACAGGATAGACATTCCAGAAGCAAACCCTCAATTTGTCAACCAATTTCATCTTTGACAAGGCATCCAATAACAACCACTGGGAGGAGTAGAACCTATTCAATAAACTGTGCTGGGAAAATTGGCTGACCACGTGCAGAAGATTAAAACAAGATCCCTACTTATCACTATACATGAAAATCAACTATAAATGGATCAAAGACCTAAAATGTAGGTAAATGTAAAACCTCAAACTGTAAGAACCTTAGGGAATGCAGGAGACACGCTTATGCCATAAGAGATAAGATAGACAAGTATGACCTCATCAAACTGAAAAGCTTCTGCAAAGCCAAAGAAATCATCAAGAGCACAGGGAGGCAGCCCACAGAATGGGGAAAAAAATGCCAACTGTATATCTGACAAAGGCCTACCAGCCAGGATCTACAAGGAAGTCAAATGTGCCAAAAAGAAAAAAAAAACCAAACAGACCTATTACTACAAAGTGGTCAAAAGATATGAATAGAGACTTCTCAAAAGAAGACAGAAGGGTAGGCAACAGGTACATGAAAAAATGCAGCGCCACTAATCATCAAAGAAATGCCAAATAAAACCATACTGAGATACCACCTAACTCCAGTCAGGATAGTCATCATCAATAACTCAAAAAGCAACAGATGCTGGAGAGGATGCGGGGGAAAAGGAACATGTCTACACTGTTGGTTGGAGTGTAAACTAGTACAACCTTTGTGGAAAACAGTTCAGTTATTCCTAAAAGTTCTAAAAATTACCTTCCATATGACCCTGCAATCCCCTTTCTGGGAATATACCCGAAGGAACTCAGATCACTCTATGAAAAAGATACCTGCACACATGTGTTTGTTGCAGCATTATTTACAACAGCAAAGACATGAAACCAACCATGCTGCCCATCCAAAAAAGGACTGGATAAAAAAATGTGGTACATATATACGATGGAATATTATACAGTCATAAGGAAGGACAAGATTATGAACTTTGCAGCAACTTGGATGGACTTAGAATCTATAATACTGAGTGATCTATCACAGAAACAAAGAACTGGGTGCCATATGTTCTCACTCATAAGCAGATTTTAAACAATGATCATAATACTCTAAGTAAGGGATTGGCAGTAGTGCGAAACTGCCAAGGGAGGGAGTGGGGACATACCTCAACAAGGATACCTGCATAATGACCATTTGTATACCTAACTCTGAAATTTACCCCACACTTAAGAAAAAAAAAAAGACAAGGAAAAAAAAACATTAAAAAAACTGTAAATAGAAGTAGAAAAATATAACACAACACAAACTCTTTTTTTAATTAAATAATCCTATTCTGGTTCAACAGACTCAACATAGTGAAATTAATAATCTTGTATTTGAGAACACATCCATAAATTAATGAGAAAACATTTTGGAGATTTTCTGTGAATGTGACTAAATGTTTATTTTGTGTACGTATCATTTTTCAATTTTATTTGCCCACAAAAGCAAGGCTAATTTAAATTTAAAATTAGTGCTGGTAGCTGTGGAAGTTATCTTTGAGTGGGAAACATTAGTGGCACTGATATTCTCCATCTTCAATATATCTGAGACTATGAAATTATTCATTATGAATCCAATTGTATTAATATTTTGTATCATTTTAATTTTTTAATTTAGTTGAACATCTACCGATATAGTCTCACTGTAGCCATCCATGCAGAAAAAATAAAGTATTGGTTATTGTGAGTCACTCAAAGATATTTAGACAGATATGTTTCTTTTTGCTTTTTAATTAAATTAAATTAAATTTTATTTTATTTAAGTATGTTCATTTGCTGGCATTTATTTTTGATACAGTGTTATATTTCTTGATTTTCTTTTTGAAAAAGAAATCATACATTGAAATACCAGGTTTTAGAGTTCTTTAATTCAAACAAAAATGAATTTCATAAAAAAGGTGTTATAAAACTTTCAAAATGAACTGTAAGCAAGAAACCCACCAAATTAGTAGATATATGGAAAGTCTGTGTATCATATCTAAACTGTCATCTGCCATGAATAAAACTATCAAATATAACCATATGAATGTTTAATAACATTAGGCAACATCAAACTGCCAGGATATTATGCTTTGGTGTATATACCACTGTGCTGTATATACCTCACAAAATGAATAGAAATAAGAGAGAGGACCCCCCAAAAATCAGAATTATCTTTCTGGAGGGTGGACCTCTTGTAGTACAGGCTTCGCCCAGTAGGTAAGTATTCTAGTAACCCATCGACATCAGTGTACTAGCTAACATTGTTATAAGAGAGGCTGCATTTGACTTCAGTGATTTTATTTTTTTTAGATTCTTCCAACCCATTTGCCCATTTCATGATGAGTGATTTATACCTACACCTGCCCATACTGCACTGAGTGTTTAGCAGCTTTTAATCAAAAATGGCAAGACTCCTGTATCCCACCATCCCTATTCACCTGATCTCTCCCTGAGCAATTTTTTGTTTGTTTCCCTAGATGAAAAAAGTCCCCAAAGAGAAACGTTTTGCCAAAAAGGTGAAACAAAAAATGGCAGAAGCATTAAAAGGTATAAAAATTGACGAGCTCAAAAACTGTTTTGAGCAGTGGAAAAAGAATTTCAATAGGTGTACTGCATCAAACAGAGAGTACTTTGAAGGTGACTGAAGTTTAAACATGTAAGAATAAATACACAAATTTTATAAATAAATTCCATTTTTTTTGAGGGCTGTCCCTCCTGCAGATAGCTTCAAAGGCAATAAAAATAACAGCTGTTCATAAGTGGCTCTTAAAACTGATTAGTTCAATTAGTTATGCTTAAAGTCTACTCTATATTTGTTTGGAATAAAATTAGTTCAAATGTTTTCTATAATATGGAAACTTTTCTTTATTTTTTAAAAAATAAATCTCTGTCTTTTTTTAAAGGAAAAGGTAGATGGCAAAATATTTGTAATTTTTTCTATATTGACAACTAATTTTCAAGAAAAACAGTATAAAAATTATAGCGATTTATTTTTATTCCATAGTACTGAAGCTTATTTTTATGCTTAAATAATTTGACTGCGTAAATATATCTTTCAGTTTTTCTCTTTTTAATATGGCTATTTGAAACAAAAAGAAATTCAAGGATTGCATAAGTATATACTATAAGTATGTGACTGATACTCATGCCATAAGTAATGACAAATTTGTGTATCTGAAGTCAAGAAAACCAGAAAATAACCTAGATTTTTACCCAATAATGTAAATTATGATTATTATTATTATGGTGGAAACATTGCTAATATTTTTAATTGGTTTAAGTATATATTATTATTTTCTGTTTAAAAACTTAGTTGCATCAAATTAATATAGTACATCAAATATATATAGTATTAAATCAGATACATCAAATACATATAGTATTTTGAACTGCTGAAGAATTTTTCACAAAATAGTCAATAAATTTCATTTAATTAATACATAAGGATTATTTTTAAACAGATTATTTGTTTGGTCAGTCATGGTGGCTCAGCCTCTAATCCCAGTACTTTGGGAGGCCGAGACAAGAGGCTTGCCTGAGCCTGGGGGTTCAAGACCAGCCTAGGTGACTTGGTGAGACCTCGTCTCTACAGTAAATCACAAAAACTGGCTGGGGTGGTGGTGTGCATCTGTAGTTCCAGCTACTTGGAAGGCTGAGGTGGAATGATCACTTGAGCCCAGCAGGTTGAGGCTGCGGTGGTCGTGAACGTGCCATTCCACTCCAGTCTGGGCACCAAGAGTGAAACTCCAACTCAAAAAAAGTAAAAGAAATGAATAAATAAAGATTATTAGTTTAAACAGAAAAATAATGCTAAGAAATATTTTTAGTAGGGCATGGATACATATATATTTTCACTGGCTAATCATACCTTTATGATTTTTTACATAAAGCCTTATTTTTTTGGCAACTTTTTACATCAAAAAACTTTGCCACCATCAAAAGTTTATTTATGTATTTATTTATGTATTTATTTGTGCATTTATTTATTTATTTGTGTTGGAGTCTCACTCTGTTGCACAGGCTGAAGTGCAGTAGTATGACCATAGCTCACTGCAGCCTCAACCTTCTGGGCTCAGGCAATCCTTTTGCCCTCAAGTAACTGAGACTACAGGACTACAAGCATGTGCCACCTTGCCCAGCTACTTTTTTCTTAAATGTTTTGTAGAGAGGAGGTCTTGCTGTTTTGCCCAGGCTGGTCTTGAACTCTTGGTCTCAAGTGATTCTCCTGCTCCAGCCTCCCAAAATGCTGAGATTACAGTCTTGAGTCCTGGTACTTGCCCTCCAAATTATTTTTTACACCATGAAACTGTGTAATCTAATTTGAAGAGATTTTATTGAATACAAAGAATTTTTTAAAAAAATTTAAAGGAGATGACCATGCAATTCATTTGACAACACAGTCCTTTGAGATGTATGTTGTTTTGCTCATGCAATATTTAATGTGTTGTGTATTTTCAAGAGTTGTCTTGTATGAGCATCATCATTCTCAGAGACATTTGTAAGAAAAAGCTTACACTAACCTATTTATTTCATTCTTCATGTCCTGATTATGACTTGTACCCTGCAAATATAAAATTAAGATATATTGATAATTGTTTTGATAATTCTACCACCACCTTAATTTTAAATTGATCTGTTTTATCATCTTTTAATATTTTTAACTGTTTCAAAATATTTTTGGACCATTGCAATATTTGGGTTACAGAAGAGAAATAAATTATATTTATTCTGACTCATAAAGTCACTATTAAAAGTTCAAATTCATTATGAAAACACTTTTGCTTACTGTACTTATGCAGGTAAAACATAAACAATATTTTTATTGTAAGTCTTTAGTGTAAATAATTTAAAGAGATTAGGTGTTCTATTTTGGTAAATGCAAAATGATTTTGTAAGTCATGTACAGAAACAAATCAAGCATTTTCATTTTAGTAGGAAATGAATGACCATTTTAAAGAGAAGTGAACCAACTATAAGATAAATTTATTGGGAATAGAGGCAATATGACGGGGGACACCCAAATCCCAGAGTTCATTTATAAAAAAATATGTATTTATTCTTACATGTTTAAACTTCAGTCACCTTCAAAGGTGTATTGTTTGATGCAATACACCTATCAAGATGCTTTTTCCATTGAACAAAACATTTTTTGAACTCATCAATTTTGATGCCTTTTAGTAATTCTATTTGTTATTTCACCTATTTCACATAGGCAAAACGTTTTGCTTTAAGGACTTTTTTTTCATCTGAGGAAATAAACATACAAAAAAAAATCACTCGGGGTAAGGGGTGAGATCCAGAGAATAGGGAGGGTAGGGCAAAGGGGTCACACAGTTTTTGGTTAAAAACTGCTAAACAGTGCAGTATGGGCAGGTGCACGCCATAAATCACCCACCCTGGAATGGTCAAATATGTTGAAAGAATCTCAAAAAAAAAAAAACAAGAAAAAGAAAAGAAAAAATAAATCACTGAAACTGAATGTAGCCTCTTACAGCAACACTGGGTGGTAGACTGATGCCAGTGGGTTCCTAGAGAACTTATCTAATGGGGAAACTTATACTACACGGGACCTGCCCTCCAAAGATTCCAGGTTTTTGGGTCCTTTCTTGTACTACCATTTATTCATTTTGTCTATCATAGTTTCACCGTAATTTTTAGCTTTCCTTTTATCATATGCACAATAATCATTAAAATGCCTCTCTATTTCAATGTAGATTTTGAAGTATGAATTTATAGACCAAGTCTGAGTTTACCATTTCATCTACATGCCTTCAGATTGTACTTCTCAACAGCAGTTTTTTGTCTTATTACAGCAGTTATTATATATGTTAAGAGTAATCAACAAACATTGAACAGTTACTCTACCCCAGTCACTGAGATACACAATTTTTATGCTCTGCTTCATTTAAAATTAGCAGCAATATACATTTTTATTTCTATTCTACACACAGTGAATCATTTTGTAAGTGTTGGAACCAGCTATAAACTCAGTTCAGTCTAACTTCGGTTTTAACACTCAATACATCATAGTATTCAAGTTCTTTACTCACCTTCAGGGTAAAACCTAGTGACTTAGACACTCCACAGATTAACCTTCCACCATCACCTTCTCTCCCTTCTTTGAGCTTTTGCTGCAACAAAACTCAACTACTCACAACAGACCTACAACCATATTTTCTTGCCTATCTGTATTTATTTGCAGAAAACCTTGATTCTTCATTCTCTGCTTAATAAATCCTTCAAGGCCTATCTCAAAGCCACCTTTTATAAAATTTGTTACAATTTCCCTAATCGAAGTCCCCTTGGTGTTCTGCATTGTCATTAATTTTCATTTGTATGAGATGCAGGCAAAAGCAAAAATTTGAGGCCACACAGACCTATACTGGAAACTAGATTTTCAGCTCCTTTGAGACCTTTAACCCGTATTTAATATCTCTTAGATCAGTTTGATTTTTCTCTTCCGAAGGTAAATGATTTCAGAAGGGATAAAGAAAAAAAATACAGTGTGGTGTCTGCAGTCCCTGCAGACCCTGCAGTAATTTTTGCTGTCTGCTCATGTCTAACTTCATAAAGTCTGTTCATTAATCTGTTCCTCTCCAGTCTCACAGACACAGCCCTAAGCTGAGCTCCCTTACTTATCAATGTATAAATACAATTAAATCTTTCCTGTTTTATTCATTGTCTCATTTTCTCTATACTTCAATTCACCAAACAGAGAATCACCAGATTCCTCTTTCTAATTTATACATATGATGAAAGTATCCTCCAATGGAAAGAAGAAAAATAAGAAAGAAAAAGACTTCCTGCTGCTTATAGATTATGTCCAAACTGCATCAGACTCCCTTCCTCTAGCTTCCTTATCTCCTAATACTCATCTGCTCACATCCTATGGTCCAGTCAAGTGAATTTGAGCAGCCCTCAGACTTTCCTTCTTTCAGTTAATTTTTAATTTTATCTAAAGTGCTCTTTCCAGTTCTGATTTAGATCCCCTTAATATGTATCAACCTCCTAGCCAAATTCAGAAGCACTTTAGCTCATGCAACTTCTTTTGTTCCTCTAGTCATTTATAATCGCATTCTCCTCAGAACTTGCTTCTCGTTGGCATTCAATCTTGCATTAATTGTGAACACACTTCATTTATTTATTCAATAAGGTTGTATTAAACATCAACTATTCATATACCAGACATAATTCCAGATTCCAATAAGAAATTGAATATAGATTTTTCTTATTTTTTTTCTGTAGTGCTATATAAATATTATGGTTTAATACAATTTTAAAAATAAAAGATTTTTTAAGCTTATCTTTTGGAACAATAAGAATACGGATCCAAATTCATGATCTACCACCTACTGTGGTGTGATTCTAAGTAAGTGGAACTGTAGAATGACCTTACTTTTTAAAAATCTTAAACAATGAGTTTGCTAAGGACTCACCCTCCTTCTTTGTACGTCCATATCTTTTACATAAGCTTTTTCACTTACCAGCTAAAGGAGTAGAGCACCTGAAAAAAGTATAGGCAAATTGGACCCTGAATTCTTTCTGGCCACAATGATTAGTTCATGGGCACATAACCCACACAGAGGTCCTGTGTTGCCATAATATTTTACTGGGACTTTTGTAGACTTGCTGTTTGTGTATGCTGTGCTAGGGTATGCCATGCTAGATGGTAATCTAGAGTTGAACAGTTGTTTTCACATTTCATGATGGCTGGGTTTGAAGCCAAAACAGGAAATGGAGGAGTCATCTTTCTTCTGATGAACTCAATAATGAGTTGTGTTTATATTACTCTAGGACAAAATTCAGCTATAATTGATCTAATCCCAACTCCAGAATTTATACCTGTGAACTTCAAAATTCCATTTGGTTTAAAAAAAAAGTTTGGATTGGACTTCCTATTATTTACAAATAAAAGGGTCTAAAATTAGTTTTTCTTATTTTCCAAACATGCATTTTTTTGCACTCCATATTTTTTGGGTTGATTGCAGCATCTTGTACAGTTTCTAACACATATTAGATGATTACCAATTGTTATTTTCTTTCTCTCTTCAGACGATAAGTTGTCAATGTATCTCCTACAGTGGTTATAATAATTAGCACTAAGTAAATTTTTGTTGAAAAATAAAGCACCTAGGAAAGTCTTTCTGAATATCTGCCTAATAAGGCAATTCATCATTAAAGAAACAATTACAGTGAGCTAAGTCCCAGCTGGCAGATTACTCACAACTTCTCCATGGCCTTAGATGCTGTAGAAACAGGGAATTGCCAGTTATCAACCACCTGTACAGCTCCATCTGATGGCAGCTAATTTTGAAGACATTTGGGTCACGTGAGTCAGCTCAAAAGTTACATCAAAGCTATAGGATATCACTTACAGAAGTTTTCTCAATATCTTTAAAATTACAACAGTTATCGATGGGGCCACTGGTTTACTTAACCTAGATGTCTATTCCTATGACTATGTACAAATCTACATTTTCTCTAAGTGCGTTTAAAAGGTAAACCGAGATACAATAACATATTTAAGGAGTTTTTTTGAGCAGAGATGAATTGGGAGGCACCAAACAGAGGGTAATTTGGTGTCTGCTGAGGGAACACAAAGGAAAGGTTTTAAGCAAAGCAAATACTTGATTGGTTACAATTACGTAGTTGCTGTACTTAATCTTTGCCATTAGAAAATCTCTAGTTGTATAACTATGATTTAATTGGTGGCTTCTGATTGGTTGAACAGAAGTTTTATTTTCTTTAGCATGAGCATTTATATGAAATTGCTTAAATTTTATTTATTAATATAAATATATATAAATATATTTATTATATATAAATATATATAAATATATTTATTATATATATAATAAATTTCATGTATTAATATAAATATATATAAATATAATATAAATATAAATAGCTCAAGTTAAGTTTTGCTTATGTTTGCAGATCCAGTGAGGTCAAGTTTGCCTCCATGGCTTAACTGGTTGTGTCTGCTCAGGGAAGTCTCCATTTAATTTTATTTTAACAGTGTCAAGAAGAAGAGAAACTCACTAGGACTTTACTCAAAGGGAAACTTTTCATTTCCTTTAGAATTTGACTGAAACTAATGATTGAAAAAGCATTGAACCCTAAAAATATTAAAATTCTTCTAAGGTTTAGAGAATTTATTTATTTTTTCCTCCAGTAGATTTTATTTTAAATCTCCTAGATTGCTTGTTCAAAATTTGTCTTTCATGCAATTCTGAAGATGTCCCTAGAGACATTTATTCAGTGAATTTTTTCTTGGTTCAAAGCAATGTAGAGTGGAGTGAATATTTCATTAAGCTTCTCAGTTTTAATTTAGTATCAACCTAGTTTATAGAAATGTTTGTTAATCGGTAAAGTTTCATGGTTAATAGTTATGCAAAAAGTATAACACTGTTTTTGTAAGATGAAATGTTGTACAATGAAGGGTAATATTGTCTGCAGTTGACATTGAGTATATTTTTCAAGTAATTTATAAAGCTCAGGAAACCGCATTCGTTCATTTTAATTTGGAGTTTTAATATAGATGTTGTAGAGAAAGTAAACCACACTCTTCAGCAAACAGGATGTGAATGAGAGTCAAAACCCAGGATAGTTTTTGCTTGTTTGTTTGTCAATCATGAGCACTGATGAGTCATACGGTTCCTGTTGTTTACTCCGTTGAATGCCTTATATCTGATCAGAAATATTTAGAGAAAAACATTCTACAATAAAGATGACATGAAAAATTTGTAAATACATACCTGTTAAATGGAACACTGGAAGAAATTTTAAAATGTCAGTATCATAGTAATAAAGTAATAAACTTGTATGCTGATTACTTAATAAGTATCAGACAGGTAAATGTTTAAACACCCTTAAAATTTATTATTCAGTTTAATAGGACTATCAATATGTACTCAAAACAAATTAGTAAAGGATCTTTCACAGTGATCTCTATTATGCTCAATATGTGCCACTGGTCTAAAACTGTAAACATTAATCCCATAGTGTAATTTATCTCACACCCTTTGAGGTAAAACATCATTAGTAGTTAAAGTCACAGCTCTGATAGTGACCTCCAATTCCTCAAGGCTGAAAAGAAACTGTGCAAAAAGCAAGAATGTCTAAAATAATAAGTCACTGAGATGTAGTATGTGGCAGATCAAGAGACAGATCAGTGTTATGGACAGAATGACCAACTTTGCAGCATGGTGGATATCCATTAAGGAAGTCAGAACAGCATGAGGAAAGCAAGACAGGGCCTTCTGCAGGAAAAGGAGATTATGACACTTTTTATGGGTGTTGGAAAAAAGAAACAAACTTCATCAAGTTCAGATATGTGATATTATTTTCATTGTGTTCTTTACAAAAATGAATGAGACAAACACCTGTATATTATTTAATCCTTTACATGCTTAATGGTGACATGTTCATTGTTAGTTTATTCTGCAGAACATCAAGGTTATTCTCTTTTTTGCTTAAAAAGGAAAAGTAAATTGTGTCCTTGTCATTGTGAAATGACCTACAAAGTTATCTTATACTTCTCTGTGACTCTAATAATACAATCAGGTATCATATTGTTTGGCATTATCTGCTTCTATCAGACCCTGCAGCTAATGGAAAAGGCAAGAGTCTATCTTCAATCGCTTATAGAAAATATGGCTGACCAAAGGATGGGAAAATGCCTAACTCAGAGTCAGCTCATCTTGGTAATTACTTGGGGGACTACCAGAAACAATTCTTAGATGCACAAAAGTTTATCTCAATAAACTGACATACATATAACTTAAGTTTTGAATAATAAAAAATTGAGAATCTGTTGATTCCAAATCACCCTGTATGTACATGTGCCTTTGTTTAAGTATTATGTACATATATTATGTACATGTAATGTACATGTAATAACTAATCAGAACTTGCATTAAGCAAGTGTCACATAAACTCATCATAAATTCTAGTTGTGTCTATCAACTGTCTATCAACTGTCAGATATTTGTAACCTCACTTCACAAATAACTGATCTTAATTAAATGCTTAATTCATGCAAGATGATGTTTTATCCTTTGCATGTTTTAACCCATTATGAATTATAATGACCACACTACTTCCATTTTATGAATCAGGAAACAGACTCACAGATACATTAAGCTGCTTACTTGGCATTATATGGTTATTAAATTGCAGAACTGGGAAACAAACCTTCATAGTTTAGTTGGAGTGCTACATGTTAGTCTTCTTAAGCACTTTTCTCTGCACTAGGACTCCAACTCACTTATCTGCCACGATCAAACACACACTTCCATTTAAGATTTGCTTTTGCTTGATTTACGTAGTAACCATTTGTTTTGAGGAGGCATGTTAGTCATGTTGAAACTATTTTGGTCAGATGCATTTCTGAAACTTGTTTTATAGGCAGCCTTTTGAAATATGCCTGTTATTAATGTACAATAAATATAAGACATTGAATCAATTAAATTATATGGATGATACTATGTTTCATAATAATTGGGTGGTTGCTATGTTCTGTATTTTTCACTAAATATATTATTTTCAGGTGGAAAAAAACATCCTCATTCATTATTTTCAACATCATCTGAGAGCCTTTTTAAAGCTGAGAATATGTTAAAAACAACACTGTGATCACCAATGTTTGAACTCACTATCAAATAGTACCAGCATAAACTTTAGAAGGGATACAACTTATGCTTACATTCTAACTAGAAAAGATAGGAATAAATATAAAGTAGATTTTCATGTCTAATCTATTATATCAAAACAGAATATGTGTCACTTTCAAAGTGTTACTTCGTGTATGGTAATGAAATAGCCTGTAAAAAAATTAAGCTTCTCCAAAGTCTCAGTTTCTCAACCAACTCATCTTTGACAAAGCCTCCAACAACAACCACAAGGGAGAAGAGAACCTATTCAGTAAATGGTGCAGGAAAAATGACTGATCACATGCAGAAGATTGAAACAGGTCCCCTAACTATCACCATACACAAACATTAACTCGAAGTGGATTAAAGACCTAAAAGTAAAACCTCAAACTATAAGAATCTTAGAAAACGTAGGAGACACCCTTATGGAAATCGTAACTGGCAGCCAACTCCTGATCAGAACCCTAAGTGCCCATACCATAAGAAATAAAACAAGTGGGAACTCATCAAACTGACAAGCTTCTGCAAAGCAAAAGAAACTGTCAAGAGAGCAGGGAGACAATCCACAAAAATGGGAAAAAAATATTTGCCAACTGTATATCTGACAAAGGCCTAACATCTAGAATCTACAAAGAACTCAAACGTGCTGAAAGGAAAAAAAAAAAAAAAAAAGCCCCATTAAAAAGTGGGCAAAAGCCGGTCTTGGTGGCTCAGCCTATAATTCCACGCCTTGGGAGGCTGAGGTGAGTGGATTGCCTGAGCCTGTGGGTTCAAGACCCGCCTGGGCAACTTGGTGAGACCTCATCTCTACAATAAATCAAAAAATTAGCCGGGTGTGGTAGTGCGCGCCTATAGTTCCAGCTACTTGGAAGGCTGAGGTGGAAGGATCACTGGAGCCCAGCTGGTTGAGGCTGTGGTGGCTGGGAGTGGCCACTGCATTCCAGTCTGGGCGACAGAGTGAGACTCTGACTCAAAAAAGTAAAAAAATAAAAATAAATAAATAAAAAAGTCGGCAAAAAACATGAATAAATACTTTTCAAAAGAAGATATATGGGCTGCCAACAGACACATGAAAAAGTGCTGAGCCTCAATAATCGTCATAGAAATCCAAATCAAAACCACACTGAGATACCACCCAACCCCATTAAGAATGGCCATCATTAATAAAGCAAACAACAACAAATTCTGGTGAGGATGTGGAGAAAAAGGAACGCTTCTACACTGCTGGTGGGACTGCAAACTAGTGCAACCTCTTTGGAAGACAGTGTAGAGATTTCTGAAAGAACTAGAAATTGACCTTCCTTGTAACCCAGCAATTCCCCTATTGGGAATATACCTGGAGGAACTCCAATCATTCTACAAAAAACATACCTGCACACATATATACTTTTTGCAGCTCTATTCGCAATAGCAAAAACATGGAACCAAACATGTTACCCATGGAAGCTGAACTATTTAAAAAAATGTGGTACATATACACAATGGAATATTATGCAGCCATAAAGAAGCACAAACATATGAGCAACTTGAATGGATTTAGACTCGATCATACTCAGTGATCTATCACAGAAACAAAGAACAGAGCACCGTATGTCCTCACTCATCAGTGGGCTTTGAACAATTATCATAACACTATCAGAAAAGGATTGACAGTAGTGGGAAACTGCTGAGGGGTGGGGTGGGATTGGCAGTGGGGAGGGAGGGACACACCTCATCAATAAGGGTACCTACATAATCAACCTTTGTATACCTTACCCTGAATTGTACCCCGCATCTTTAAATTAAAAAAAAGAAGAAAAAATAAGCTTTGGGAATATAGTGATTCATTCATTATATTAGATTCATTAATTTTAATTTTACTTTTAAGTCCTTGTACAGTAATGATGTTCTTTCACTC
>CAUYQG010089383.1:0-10948 GCA_963574415.1 Tarsius wallacei
GCCAGAGCCATTCCACAGCTGGGAGAGGAGAGAAAGAAAAAGGAAGAAAGAGAGAAAGAAAAAGAGAGGGAGAGAGAGAAATAGAGAGAAAGAGAGAGAGAGAGAGAGAAAGGAAGGTCTATGTTTATTGAACATTTACTACACCCAGCACCATCCCCAGCACCTGGCATCTGCCCATCTGGTGCTCAGCCCAGTGAGTGGTCAGGACTGTCCCTATGTCCATGTTTTCAGAGGACACTGAGGTTCAGCAAGGTTAGACCCTTGCCCAGGGCCCACCGTAGGAGACAGCAGAGTCAACTGGCCCTGGGAGTCTGGCTCCAGGGCCTGGACGCTGAGCCCCTCGACCCCGTCCGAGTCAGGTGTGGGGCAGGCCTCGGATACTGGGCGAGCTGGCCTGTCCCCTCAGGGGCCACTTCCGTGGAGACTCTCAGGCCCCAAGGCCGGGCCCGAGATCTGCTGCCACCCGCTGGGGTGGAGGGGACATCACCAGGATGGAGCCCAGGTGGCGGGTGGAGTGTGGACCCAGTGGGGTACAAGCAGGGAGGGAGCCTGGAAGGAGCCGGACTCACTGACGCCCCCTCCTGCTCTGTCCTGTCCTCTCTCACGGGGACATCTGCAGCCTCGGTGGCTCCAGGCCGGCATCTGCCAACATGCTGTCCCCAGCAGGGACTGGCTGGTGGCTGGTTCCCAAGATGGTGCCCATGGAGGCTGGGGCGATTCTTCAGGGAGGGCAGCACAAACCTTCCATGGGCCAGTCAGTGGAGGCTGCCTGGAAGAGGGTGCCTCAGTCACGTGAGGACGTGGGAGTGTCACCCCTGGGCAGGAATGGCATTATGGAGTGGCTTGGAGGTCAGGACCAGGTGGGCATGCCCAGAACTGTCTTCAGGGTGCATCTGGGGTGCAGAGCTTGGGCTGGGGTGCAGAGGGAGGAGGAGGAGGAAGAGGAGAGGCATAGAGGGCCGAGGTTGGCTGACTGAGAGCTGAGTTCAGGGTGGGTTCCTGATCCTGGGAACAGTAGAGAGCCACTGAGGGTTAGGGACGCAGAGAGAACTGAGTCCCAGCTCCCAAGGTCCTCGGGTGCAGGAGGAGAAGGGACAGAGGGCAGGAGGGACGTGGAAGGCGAGTGGGGAGGCCCCTGGGAGGCGAGTGGGGAGGCCCCTGCAGCCTCCAGAGAGAGATGGGTGGCTTGACTGGGGTGGATTTTAAGTAGGGAGAAGGGGGAGTTTGAGAATTTTTTAAACAACATTTTTAGTTTTATTTTTGTTGATATGGGGTCTTGCTATGTTGCCCAGACTGGTCTCAAACTCCTAGGCTCAAGACGTCCTCCCACCTTGGCCTCCCAAAGTGCTGGGATTAAAGGCAGGAGACACTGTGCCCGGCTGAGGATTCTAACAGGTGCGTTTTGATGGGACCCTCTCCAGGGACCCTTCTCTAGGGACAGGAAAGATCTTCCTTGGTCCCGGGGGAGACATGATAAAGAGGGCTTGGGGACGCCCAGAGCTACCCAGGTGGCTTGACTGTTCCTGGCACACTGGGAGGAGTCCAACACCTGGAAGGAGGCAGGACCCCTCAACAACAGAAAGGCAAGGAGGATGGCCCCTCCCCCACCAGGAGGGCAGGTGGGTTGGGGGTCAGGGCACGCCAGGATGGGGCCACGCTCAGGGTGTGCACTGTGGGGACTGAGGTCTGAGCGGGCAGAAGGGTAGTTTGGCCTGACCTGGAATGTTAGCAGAGGATGGGTCAGGAGATGGGGGGCTCGGCACCCCCAACCCCACCCTGCAGCCCCTCATCTCTGGCAGATTCTCTGGACTTAGCTGTCCCCTGCCCAAAGCCAGAATCAGCCAGAACAATCAATGCTTAATCCGGTGACTCCAAGAAGGATATCAGACCCGACTGATGTCAGCACTTGGAACGAGACCTGGGTTTTCGTAAATCCCCCGGCCTGGGGTGAAGTCCTCGCTCAAAGTCCCCCGTGGTCAGTGAGCTTCGAGCCCCAGCCCAGGTCCAGAGGCCACACTTGACTCTGTATGGGGACACCTGGCAGCTGAGGAAGTGGGCTCGGAGACCATGGGGTCTACGGGGTGCCCCACCTTGCCGGGGCCCGAACGTGGCCCCTAGAAACTCCAAGTTGCATCCTGGCTGCAATGGCCCCCGTCCAGGGATCACAGTGGGGGCAGGGACAGGGCCATCCTGGCCGGGCACAGGGACCAGAGAAGACAGGGACAGAGACGGTGTCCAGGGGCCTCCAGGTGAGGGCACAAAGGTGAGAAGACACAGGGTCCTGGGGGTCTCACTGCAAAAGGGAGAAACAGTCCTCCACAGTGTGACAGAGGAGGGGGATCCCTCATTACAGATGGGGAAACTGAGACTTGGTGGTCACTCCGCAGGCAAGTGGCCGGTAAGGGGTGAGCCCTGACCAGGTGAGCCTGCCCCATGCACCTGCCACCTCCTTCGGTGGAAACGTGCCCCACTCAAGGGCTCACTCTCTGGGCTGATTTTTTTCCGTCTAACAAATGGACCCACTTCCTCTGCATCTTGTCTGCCCCAGCATGACAGGTGTCTGTGCTCCCTGACGCCCTGTAGCAACCCTGCGAGATTGGTGCCAGTGGGAAACCAGGCCCAGAGAGGACGTGTACTTGCCCACAGTCTCACAGCTGGGAGAGGCTTTGAACCACCAAGGCAACTCTGGGGCAAATGCAACCCACAAGGTGGACCGGGCCTGTGACGTCCACTGAGCCCCAGGTCTTGCAAAGGCTCGAGGACAGGAAGTGCTCTTTCTCTGTTCTCAGTCTCACCCCATGGCCTGCACTGGACTAAGTAGGGTGGGAGGCCCCCAAGCCAGCCACAGCCTGCTGGGAGAAGCTGTTGAATTCCCGGCCACACCCGGGAAGTTGGCATTTATACCCAGTCCCTCAGCAGATGCCCAGGGCTGAGAGTCACCACGTAGGCCGGCTTGAAGATGGTGCTGCCCACTTGAGAAGACATAGATGCCTGAGACTGAGCACGGGGGCCCCTAGACAGTGGGTGGAGCTTACAGTACAGGGAGAGAGATATTGACCCAGGGAAGGGCTGGGGAGGCTGCTGGGTGGAGGCGGCAGTTAGGCATGGCCTTCACAGGAGAGTTCAGGGGCAGGGTTGAGAAGCGGGCAAAGGCACAGGGGCCAGGAAGGGCAGTCCCTGGACTGGACAATTCAATCTGGGTGCGATTGGTGGAAAAGGTTTACTGGGGTGAAGACATGTGGGCAGGGCCAGACCCTGAAAGGCCCCAAGGGACAGCTCACGGTCCAGGTTTCCAGACCCATGGGCGTCAGTCACCAACAGGAGCGCCTCCATTCATTCGTTCATTCGTTCATTCATTCATTCAGGAAATGAGTATTGAACATCCGCTGTGGGCCAGGCGACCTTGGCACTTGGGAGGCGGTCTTGAATGACACAAGGGACCCCTGCCCCGGTGGGGCTGAGAGTGCAGGGGACAGAGACTGCCATTAAAGAAAGGGGGAAATACAATGACCGCAGGTCGCTCTGGTGCTTGGGAGGAAACAGACCAGGAGGCAGAGAGTACCTGAGAGGCGACGGCCTCTCCCAGGAGGGAACATTTGAACCCAGAGGCCATGGATGAGGCAGAAGAGGGGTCCCAGAGGAGCCTGGGAAGCAGCCAGGAGAGACGGACCCCGGAACCCCCTGCAGAGACTGGATGCAGATACTGAAGGTCACTTTGAGGCCACACACCTGGGGGCAGGTGACCCATGCCGAATGGTCACCATGCTCTGCAGAGGAACGGTCTAACGTGGAATTTGAGGGTCTGCAGAGATGGGTGGGGACGAGGTCTTAGAATCATAACCTCCAACCTGGAAGGGATCTCGGGGCCAGTCCCCACCCCAGAGGTCCAGGCTGAGTCCCAGCAGAGGGTGGCATCCATGACCCTCCCCTCTGCTGGGCGGATGCCAAGTTTGGGCTCAGTTTGCAAAAAGATGGTCGGTGGCGCCACCTGGTGGCCTGAGTGCAGCCACCGCGGACCAGGCCAGAGCCCACCCAGGACCCGGGAGGCCAGTCTGCGGGGGTCTTTTCTGTCTTTGTAGATGTTTGCAACTGCCCAATTAATACATGCACCTCGCAGATACAGTGGAAAACCCAGACGGAGCCGAAAGAAACCAGTCACCGGGGATTTCACACCCAGAGCAAGCCTTTCTTTCCGCATGCCCTGATTTCCTTCTACTTTTCCCCACTCATCCAGGTACTTTTTAAGTCAAAAAGTGAGTCATGCCCCTCAGAGCATCTGTGACCTGCCAGGTTGGTGCCCACGCACCACCAGATGGCGGGGGTCTGTCATGTCAGGGATGTGCCTGACAGCGTGATTTGAGCCTCGCCTGCCTTTGGGGCGTGGCCGGGGTGGCGGGGCCCCGGAGCCTGCTGTGGGTTCTGCAGAGTTTTTTCGTTTTGTTTGTCTTTAAGTTTTGCTTTCCTTGAGGAGTATTGGAGCTTCCCAGTCCTCTTCTCTGGGGGGAAGGGGTCTTGACAAGTTCACACTTGGGGACAGATATCATGGCGCCAGGGACCAAGCCCCGAGGCCTCCTGAGTCTGGAAGGCAGGAACATCTGGGGTGCTTGGTGCTCACCATGGGGCACCCTGGGAGTTGGAGGGTCCACTCTGCCTCAGGTGGACACGCAGCAGTGGGGCAGGGTGCTGGCCCCCAGGGCTGCTTCTGACGTTCTGCAGGTGTCCTCTGTGAAGCACTGGGCGCAGGCCCTAGCCCGTCTCGGCCTGGCCACTCTCAGGCTTGTTCCCTTTCCAGGGACTCCCACCCAGGCTGGAGCCAAGAACTCTAAGTTCACATCACCGCCAGGGCACTGGGGCCTGTTCTCATCCCCTGCAGGAGGGGGCCGGGAAACCTTCCCTGGGGTCGTGGTGGAGACTGACTTTCAGGGCGTCATTAAGTCCCGAGGAACCAGAACAAGCATTTCCTGTCAGTGAGGCCAGGGCTGTGCTGGGAACCACGGGCACAATGACGACACAACCACGTCCCCTGACATCAACAGGTGACTCCTGCTCCAGGGCTCTCCATGGATTACCTCATTTAACCCCCTGTTTTGCAGACAGGGAAACTGAGGCTCAGGAGAGGTTTAAACAACACTTCCAACACCCACATCCGGTGAGTGGCCGAGCCCTTCGGGGTCCAGGCCTGGCTGAGGTTTTCTGGGGTGGGGGTTTCTCCTGTGTCAGTGACCCCGGGCTGGGGGGGAGGAGGTGACACTCGCAGAGTGTGGTTGTGGGCTGTGGCTGTGAGATGGGGGTGGTTGTGATGTGACCTTAGAGCTCTTGGCTCCAGAGTGTGGTTGTGGGCTGTGGGTGTGAGATGGAGTCCTGGGCCCGCCCAGGTGCTGCACTCTGTGTGTTGTGGGGGCGAGGCTGGGGGCGGAGGGGAGGGGGCGTGCTGAGGTTCAAGGCAGGGCGTCACCTGGTGTGTCACAGCCCAGAGGCTGCTGCTGGCCAGGCCTTGCCCGGGGCCAGCTTGGGCCGGTGTGGCTTCAAGTCCTTCCTGTCTCAGCTAGACCAGGAGTCAGAGGAGGCTGGGGCCGGGAAGGGAAGCCATGGAGGGGCTGGCTCAGGACGGGGCCGGGGGGCAAAGCCATCCTCAGCCATGATTCCAGCGAGCCAGATGTGTGCTCGAGCCACCCTGAAAACAGTTGTGTGAGAGAGGGATGGTGCTCATCCCACTGTTCACATGTGGAAACTGAGGCACAGAGAGACCAGGCATCTGCCCCAGGCCATGCAGCTGGAGAAGGGTGGGGCCCCGCTTTGAACCCCGGGCAGCCCGGGCTTATTCTGTCAGGCCTGTGTAGATTGCGGAGGCGCCCACCCACGGGGTGAGCCAGCATGGGGGTTGGGGGCTGCCTGTGTGCTCAGGTGGGCTTGCTGACCTTCCAGTCCTGCAGGGGAGTCACCCCCACCAGGGGCGTCCCAGCCCTGCTCCCCACCAGCAGACAGGAAGCGCTTCCCAAGCACAGTGTGGGTTTTCATTCACACCTGGGCTAACCTGCACTCACTTTGCGCCCTGGGTTTAATCCTAGTGGGCCATTCACTGGCTGTGTGACCTTGGGAAAACAGCTTACCCTCTCTGTGCCTCCATGCTTTCACCATGGGAAATAGGATGAAAATTCTTTTCTTTGTGGAGTTGGTGGGAGGATTCGGTGAGTTAGGACACAACGAGTCTTAGGAGCACCAGCTCCTATGGGCGACTCAGGGCTGTGACACTACAGGGAGCTTGCGGGTCATCCCCTTGGGGCTTTGGCAGGTGCTGGACCGGAGCCTTCCGGTGAGGGACCGGGTTGCAGGGGTATTCCCCACGAGGGAGAGAATCAGCACTTGCAGGGCGCTGGGTTTGTGCCCCTTCCCCCAAATGTGGCAGCAGCTGGAAGGGAGGGCAGAGCAGGGACTTCGCATGGGGTCTGTGGACGGGCTCTGGGCCCCCAACCGTGGGGGAAACGTCGCGTGTCTGGCCACTTTGGGGGAAGGGACAGGAGGGTCGCCATCAGGCCCTGGAGTTGGCCGGCCCCGCCTGGCGGGAGGCGGCCAGCAGGGGGCGCTCGGCCCAAGGCTGTGACAGTCTGGGCGCCGAGGCCGACCGGGCAGGCACCGCGCTCGTCCTCCCGGGACCCGCCAGAGGATGGCGCGCGTGAGACCGCCTGGGTCACAGCTGTGGCCGCGGGCTGCTCTGGCGTGCCCAGCGGGACAGGCCCAGACATCGCAGCCGGGGGCTCCTGAAACACCCCCGCCCAGGGTCCCCTAGAGACTGCCCGTCAGTCATCGGGGGTGGCGGGAGATGTCCCTTCCAGGGCTGCGGGCCTCCTTAATCCTAGAACCGCTCCCATGAGGCAGGTGCTGTTCTTATCTCTGCCCCGTGTTAGAGGAGGACACCGAGGGTCAGAGTGGCGGCCTACCGACGTCCAGTCTGTTCTGACAGCGTCACCATCGCCTAGGGCAGACTTTCCCAGCCTGGTGCTGCTGTCGTTTTGGGCTGGATTATTCTTCGCTGGGGAAGGGGGGAAGGTGCGGGGTCCTGTCCTGGGCTTGGGGGGATGTTTAGCAGCATGGTGGGTGGAATAAACCCCATGGCAACATCTGCGTCCCAATCCCAGAATCTGGGAACACGTTCCCTTGTAGGGAGAAACAGACTTTGCAGAGGTGAGGAGGTCTGGGATCGTGACATGGGGAGGCCATCCTGGGCCGTCTGGGGGGCCCAATGTCATCACAGAAGTTCCCTCTAGGAGGAAGAGGAGAGAGAGAGAAGGGAGGAACTGGTAAGGAGGCTGCAGGGGGTGGGGGGGTACCCAACAGGGAGGCAGAGCCAGGACTCCCCTGGACTCTCAGATGCCCTGCAGTGTACCGCCCGTGCCCACTTGCAGGCGAACCCGGTGGCCAGGCCTGTCGGGGGCTCTGCGGCTGCCATCTGATGCCCCTGCTCTGGGGCCTCCTGGTTTTTCCCCTGCTGGCCTGCTTCCCCAGCAGCCGGCACTCAGCTGATCTCGTGAGACACTGAGGGGCGCTGACCACAAGAGGGGGCCAGGTGGGGAGAGCCAGTTATGCTAATTCCTCAGTAATAGTGGCATGTTTAAGAGCACCGGCTACAGGTTCAGACCCCATCTCTGTCCCTTAGGCAATCGTAACCTCCCTGCGCCTCAGTTCACCCCTCTGGGCAGTGGGCTCCCTGAGAACCGCCTAGGGCTGGCTACACTGTGGGAACGTGAGGTCTGGAGCTACCATAGTCACTCTGTAGCCAGGAGGGTGGGACGTGTGGTGGCTGGAGGGGCTCCGTGGGGAGCCTGAGAATGCCGAGTCTATAGGGAGCCAAACTGAGTGATGGAGGGAGAGCAGGCCCTGGACCACACTGAGCTGCTGGAAGAGGCCCTACCTGAAGCCCACCTGTTTGCAAGCACCAACACACACCCGGGGGCGAAGGGTGCCACTTTTTGGTTTTGACTCAAAAGTGCCAATAAATCTGCAATGTTTTGGCCACAGTTTTTAACAAATGCCTAAACATATACAGACCTCCCTCGGTATCCATGGAGGCGTGGTTTTAGGACCCCCTGAGGACACCAGAATCCATGGAGGCTCAAGCCCCTGATATAAAATGGTACAGGAATTGCATATCACCTGCACATACCCTTCTGTGAGCTTTTTGTTTATTATTGTTTTTTGAGACAGAGTCTCACTCAGTCTGTCACCCAGGCTGGAGTGCAGCAGCGATCATGGCTCACCGCAGCCTCGACCTCCTGAGCTCGGGCAATCCTCCCTCCTCAGTCTCCCAAGTAGGTGAGACTGCAGGTGAGTGCCACCACGCCCAGCTAATTTTTTTTTTATTCTTTGCAGAAATGAAGCCTTACTATTTTGCCCAGGCTGGACTTGAACTCCCGGGCTCAAGTGATCATCCCACCTCGGCCTCCCAAAATGCTGGGATTACAGGTGTGAGCCACTGCGCTCTGCCTGTACTGTGTTCTCATGTCTGGATTATATATAAAACCTAATATGATGCAAACACGATGCAAATAGTTTTGGGGCTGTATTGTTTGGGGAATAATGACAAGAAAAAAGTCTGTCTGTGTTTAGCCCAGACGCAGCCGTCCTTTTCCCCCCCATACTTTTGATCCTCTGAATCCACTGGCATGAAGGGCCGACCGTATTTTCAAAGATCTTCTTCGTGTCATTCTTCCCACTTGAAGCTTCATCCCACAGCCCCCGCCTCTCCACCTCCCGCACCAGGCCAGGCCCTGTCCCTTTATTTGTTTTCTGGGCAACATCAGGGCTTGGGAGTTCTCATTCTTGGCTTCTCCTATTGTTTCAGGAGAGCACGTCCCCAGCCTCTTCCCGAGAAAGGGGTTGTAGGAGGAAAACCTTCCAGTCATTTTCCTGGAAAATACCCTGATGGACCCTCTGTCCTGGTGAGCGCTTTGCAGGAGACAGCAAGGCCAGGGTGACGGCACTCCCCGGGGATTCTGAAAGCGTTTCTTCCCTCACCATGTCACTAGTGAGCCGTCCTGTGCCTTGTGAGCGCCAGTATATTTTGTATGTGACCATTTTTGTTTGATCTCTGAAGTCTTTGCTTTGTTTTGAGTCCGGGTCTCCCTAATGTCATGGCTTCCAAAACTACCAACTCGCTCACAGGCTCAACTCTGCACTCTCCCCCAGCGTCTCTCTCCTCCTCTGGCCTCACTTGTAGGATTTTATCAGATGGCCATGAGTGGTGACTCAGAGCAGAGAGAAGAGTCCAGGGAGTAACTCGGGGGCATTCTGGCTTTGAGTGACAGACACCAAGCTCACCCAGTCTTAAGCACAAGGGGGAATTCATTTGCTTAAGTAACTAGAAAATCAAGGCATGTTTTGGTTCAGGAATGGCTGCATCTAGGAGCACAAGTCTTATCTTCAGTCTCCTTTCTCTCCATCTCTCTGAGAGACTCTCCAAGTGGCCCCAGCCACCAAAGGTTTATGGTCTGTCAGCTAACAGCCCAGCAAAAGTAGTCTTCATCAGGCCACATGCTGCTGGGTATGTCCCAGGGAGGGTTCTGATTGGCTGTGCATGGGTCACGTGTATCCTTGAACCAATCAGGGAGAATGGAGTGCTCCGATTGGTTTTTGTGGGGCCAGTGTGCTCTCCCATGAGAGGGAGCGGTGAGGTCCTGCATGTGGGACCCCAGGGGAAAGAGCTGCTGAAAACTCAGGCGTTGGCTTCAGGGACTGGGGTATGGTGTTTCCAGAATTCTCCAAACACAGAGGACTTTCTCTAGGGGAGGAAAAACAGTACCCTTCACGTGAGGACGACTGTGGAAATGAGGCAAATGGCAAATTTATATAGAGGCTGAGGAGGCTGAGACCTTGCCATGGTTCCTGGGAGGGTCAGTCTCCCACCTTTTCCTCGCCTGCATGCTGAATGCACAGGGAACAGTGGACTCCTATGGAGCTGGCAGATGCCAGAAATAGGCATGGCCCTGAGAACAGGCTCTGGTCCAGGCTGCCCAGCCCCCCTGTGTCTGTGGCCCAGCAATCTTGACCTCTCTGTGCCTCTTTCCCTGCTTTGAATGACACCAGCATCCCTCCTTTGCTCTCACACACAGTGCTGTGGAGACAACATGCAATTTCATTTGGGGAGTATGCATGGCGGGCTAGGCTGGGGGACACCATGAGTGGCCTGTGAGTGACAGAAAACCCACTCCCATGGCTGTTATTTATTCAAAAAGGTATTTTCACAAGACATTTGAGAAAAGCTTCCAATACGAAGGTCAGACAAAAAGCAAATAAAACATAAAAGAGGAGCCATGAGGAAGTAGAGATGATGCAGTGAACAGAAGAGGACGTCAGAGCTGTCAGTGACACCCTGCAGGGAGGACAGGCCTCACCCAGAAATGAGAGTGATTTGCTCAACGAAGGACATTTAGGAGAATAAGGAGGAGCTCTTTGGCATTAGACGGATGAAAGTGGACAATTTTATTTTACTTCATTTGTTATTTTTTCTTTTAAGTGGGCATCCCATTCTAAGAAGCTAAAAAAGTTTTTAAAAGCAATAGAAGTGTTGGAAGAAAAAGTTGAGAAGATGTTTCCCAGATGGTAAAGATTTGTTTATGGACAGTAACGGGACAAAAGAGAAATGCACAGGGTTAGTGGAGTCATCCCTGAAGCTCATGAGTAGAAAGTGTGGGGAATGGAGGTGGACATTACTTAAAAATATTTTAGAATCCTCAAAATTGAAGACCATGAATTTCTAGATGGAAAGAAGTACTTTCCTAGTACTTAGCACAGAGACTATAAAAGACCAACCAAGGGACCGGTTACAATGAAAGTTCAGAAAAGTGGAGAACAGGAGAAGATTCTAAAAGCTTTCAGAGGCCGGGCCCAGTGGTTCATGTCTGCAATCCCAGCAATTTGGGAGGCAGAGATGAGAGGATTGCCTGAGTCCAGG
>CAUYQG010089388.1:0-13714 GCA_963574415.1 Tarsius wallacei
TATGAAGAAGAATGAAACTGGACCCCTACCTCTTACCATATACAATAGTTTACTCAAGATGGGTTAAGGACTTAAACATGAGATGTGAAACTATAAAAATCCTAGCAGAAAATCTAGAGAAAACTCTCAAATCCGGCTTCCATTCCTGTCTTACAGGTTTCTCCTGGGAGAAATCCCACAATAAATAAGTTTCACAGAATTCCAGTCTCAGACCTAGCTTCTATGACTTAAACAAGAAGCTTTTCAATTTTTTTCTAGAAATTAAGAATCACCGAATTAACAGTAAAAAAGGAAAAAAGGTATCTTCAATAGGATAGCAGAAAAAGTATAGACCAATTCCATTTACAAATAATTCAATTACTAGTTTTCTGTTTATTTGTTTATTTGTTTTATTATTAATTTATTTACTTGAAATGGGGTCTCACTATGTTACCTAAGCTGGTCTCAAACTCCTGGGCTCAAACAGTCCTCCTTCCTCAGCCTCTCAAAGTGCTGGGATTTTAGGCATGAGCCACCATGCCAGACTGTTTTTTGATTTAAAAATCCTAATAAAATAACTCAGATGAGATTAGTGCTACATCATGATCATTTAGGTTTTATTTCATGAATGTCAGGATAACTCAATGCTTTAAAATCAAATGCCATTATTCTCCTATTAGTAGTTCAAAGAAAAAAAAAAAACACATAATGATATCATGGTAGCACATATATTTTTGAAAAACAAAACCCAAGCAAAATCTTTTCTATCTGTTGCAGGTCTCTTATGAGTTGAATAACTTCCTTACAAGTGCTATTTCCAATCAAACTATTTAGCATTTCCTATAACATGGTACTGTTTGGAAATGTAAATATATGAAGTTTAATTTTGATTATTTATTTTATTTTATTTTAGATTCAAGAGGTCACATGTGCAGGGTTGTTACATGTGTATATTACATGGTGGTGAGGTTTGGGTTTCTATTGAACAAATCACCCAAATGGTGACCGTGATGGTTTTTCAACTCTTGCCTGCCTTCTCCCTATGGCTGTTGTTTTCATCTTTTTGTCTGTGTGTACCCATTGATAAGTGCTTAGCCCCCACTTATCAATGAGAACATGCAGTGTTTGGTTTCTGTGTTAATTCAGTTACAGTGGTAGTGTCTAGCTGCACCATGTATCTTCAAAGGACATGATTTTGTTACTTTGTTGTGACTGTGTAGTATTCCATGGTGTATATATACCACATTTTCCTTATCCAATCCACCACTGATGGACTCCTAGGTTGGCTTCATGTCTTTACTACTGTGAATAATGTTATGATAAACAAACAAGTACAGGTGCCTTCTTGGTAGAATGATTTATGCTCCTTTGGGTGTATATCCAGGAGTGGGATTGCTGGGTCAAATGGTACATTTATGTTTAGTTCTTTGAAAAAGCTTCAAACAGCTTTCCATAGGGGCTGAATTAGTTTACATTCCCTCCAAGAGTGTATGAAGATTCCATTTTCTCTGTAGCTTCCCCAACATCAGTTGTTTTTTGACTTATTTATAATAGGCACTCAACACGTAAGTTTAAAGGAAATAATTAGTCTTGGAAGAAAAACTTACTGCCTACAACGTGGATCCTTCAGGCCCGGCCACTGCTACTTTTACAAGCTTTGATGAAGTTTTGTGCCAAGTAGCCTGGAATCTAAGGATAGTGAAGCAAATTGACAAAATAGCTGGAGGTTGCTTGGAGAGAACAATCCTTGCCTATATAAATGAAGACAGGACTAGAAAAGTTACAAGCTTTACCCAGGTTCCAAGATCTGGAAGCAGTGACTTGGAAGGGACTTGTCTCCACACAGGAGGTTGAGGTAGCCCTAGCTACTAGAGAGGCTCACTCAAAAGAGATGGCTACTCTGAGAAATAGCTATCACATGGCAAATCTTTTAGGACTAAGTTGATATTTTGTAGACATATTTTCTGAGGGATAAAAATTTTTGGTAATTACTTTTCTTTTCATACTAGTAAAATAAGTTCATTTTAGAAAACACAGAAAAGCAAAACATGTAAAGATTAATATCACGTGTAACTCCAGCATTCTAGGAAGTATCAGTGTTATCATTTTGCTATCCCTTCCAGGTGTTCCAACTTGCTGTCTATTTGCTGAGTTGTTCTACTCAGGTGTCTGGTGAATGACCTAACATTATATATTATACGTATGCAGTGTATATTATTATTTATTAGATGGGATTTCTTTCTTTTAGAAAAATGATATCGCATTATACATACTTTCTTTAAATTGCTTTGAAAAACTAACTTACAGCCGGGCTCGGTGGCTCGGCCTGTAATCCCACGCCTTGGGAGGCTAGGTGAGTGGATTGCCTGAGCCCGTGGGTTCAAGACCCGCCTGGGCAACTTGGTGAGACCTCATCTCTACAATAAATAAATAAAAAAAAAAAAAAAAGAAAAACTAACTTATGCCAAAGCTTATTACTCTGCAACTTTTAATGGCTACCTGTTGTTCCTTTGTATGGATGGACTATAATTTAGTTAATGTATCCCCTCTTGTTAGACATCAGATTTTATACATTTTTGCCACTGCAAACAATACTAATGTGTAAATCTTGTGTCTAAATCTTTGCATACGTCCTGAACTGGTTCTTTAAGGCAAACCCTGAGAACAGAAATGCTGGATCAAGGTAATGCCCTTTTAAAATAGTGTTGTCCTGTGTACTGCCAAATTGCTTTCTGGAAAGGTTATGTCAACTCATATTCCCAATAGCAGGGAAATTGGCTCTGTTTTAAAATAATGCCAGTGAAATGATTTTCATAATCACTCATAGTAGGCATAATTTAATGTCTATCACCTATAAAATCTAATCTATTCATTTCACTATTAATATTCTGCAGGGAAACTAGCATTTCAGCCAGGATAGAGTCATTGGGGCTCAGATCTGCTGAGGACATTGCAGACTCATCAGCATTTAGAACTTGACAGTAAATCATACTAGTGACAATTAAACTCAAATTTAAGTGACATGGGCTGAGTGCTTTAATCTCCTTTATTTTTGGTCACCTCATAATATAAATGGAGGTGATAACAGAATCTTTATGTTGTATGAGGATTAAATAATATAATTTATATAAAATATGTAACACATGACCTGGCACAGGAGAAAGTGTGTAAAAATATTTGTTATTATTATTATTTTAGCTAAAAAGAAGTATTGAAAAAATTAGTGAATCTAGAAATAAAACAATTTTAATTTTTTTTTGAGTCAGACTTTCACCCTGTCGCCCAGGCTGGAGTACAGCGGCACATTCATGGCCACTGCAGCCTCGACCTGCTGGGCTCAGGTGATCCTTCTGCCTCAGCCTTCCAAGTAGCTGGAATTACAGGTACACGCCATCACACTTGGCTAATTTCTCAATTTGTTGTAGAGATGAGGTCTCGCCAAGTTGCTCAGGCTGGTCTTAAACCCCTGGACTCAGGCAATCCTCTCGCCTCTGCCTCCCAAAGTACTGGGATTATAGGCATGAGCCACCATACCTGACTTAAATAAAACAGTTCTAAGCATCTTACATAGATTATGTGTTCAACATATTTGCTAAACTAAGTGGAATTTTTTTGAGGGGGACATTTCAAGTCAATAAATCCTTCTGGCGTCTTACTCATTGTAACTTTATTCCAAAGAAAAGTTGTGAGGAATAGGATGATGACAAGATATGGGCTTGTCTTCAAATTTTTTATAATCTAGTCAGGGAGATAAGGTGAATACCAAGATGGTTACAAGCACTAAGGAAGAGTAAGGAAGGGAGAAATCCCTTCCATCTCTGGAGATCAGGGAAGATTTCTTGGAACTATAAGTGGCTTACAAGACAGAATTTAATAGAAAGGTTGTGTGGGAGAGCATTCCAGGAGCACATGCCCAGCGAGGTGAGAAATCATCTCTGGCTTTATAAATAAAGAGTCACCCAGTTTGACTAAAGTAAAATAATCTCTAGTGCAAGATAGGTCAGGTCAGGTCAAGTATTAAGGTAGACTGGTGATGGATTTTCCTTTAAAATTTCTTTCCTTCTTTTTAATTTTAAAGATGTGGGTAAAATTCAGGATTAAGTATACAAGTGGTCATTGTACAGGTAAAGTTTGGGCCTCCCTTTGGTCCCCAATTTGTCTGGTTTGAGATCAGGAATGCTTATTGATGTTGTGTCACTGCTCTCCTCTCCATTCCAGCAGTATCTGGCTACTGCCAATCCCTTTCTCATAGTATTATGGTAAATGTTTAAGGTCTGCTTATGAGTGAGAACATGAGGTACTCTGTTCTTTGTTTCTGTATGATAGACTCTAAATCTATCCAAGTTGCTGTGAAGTCCATACGTTTGTCCTTTTTTATTGGTAATGGGTTCTGAGTGCCCCCCACCCCCAGGACTGATGAGCACGAGAAACTGATTGGGAAGCTATGGGAGTGAATCAGATGTGAAGTGATGAAGTTCTGTGAGGATGGTAGAGTTAACAGGATTTGGGGACCACTGGGAAAGATTTTCAAAGCTCTAGGGCCCCATTTTGCTTTTGTTGCCATTTTAACAACTAGCTGCCACAGTCAATTTGCATAATTCTCTTGGGATCAATATTTTCTTTCCCCTTCCTCCCTACCTCTCTTGTCTGCTTTTCTTTTCTTTCTTTTTTTCCCCTCAACTGAGTCAGAGGTCAAAATGTCGACAATAAAGTTGTTTCAAAGCATCTTTCAAACATAGTGTGTGTCTAATGTTCCTTCATTAAAATAATCCGGAGGCTGATGTAATGAGAGAACAACAGTGGGGTTACTTCTCTATTGCCTTTTGTTGCTGGTCTCTTTGTTTGTTTTATTAGATTTAAAAAAATTTTTCTTTTTGAAATAATTTTAGATTGACAGAAAAGTTACAAAGGTGGAAAATCCCTGTATAACCCACACCCAGTCTCACTATTGTTAATACCTTCATTTACAATGGTATATTTGTCAAATATACCATTGTACAAAAATATGAAATGGTATATTTGTACCAAATATACATTGTACCAAATATACAATGGTATATTTGTATATTACTATTAACTAAACTACAAGCTTTATTTAGATTTCATTAGTTTTTACATTAATTCCCTTTTTTCGTTCCGGGGTCCAATCCAGGGTACCACCCTGCATTTATTTGTCATGTCTTTCTGGTCACCAATGTCAGTTTCTGAGGCTTTTCTTGCTTTTCTTTGCCTTGAAAAGTGTTGGCCAGGTATTTTTCTTTGCCCTGAAAAGTGTTGGCCAGTCTGGATTTGTCTGATGTTTCTCTCATGGTTAGACTGGAGTTATGTGTTTTTGGAAAGAACACCACAGAGGCAAAGTACCCTTCTCCTCAAACCCTGTCAGTGGGTACATGATGCCCATTACAGTTCAAAAAGTCAAAGTTAAACTCACCTATGGTGTGACTCCATGTACTATGTCCCTGCTCAATGTCATGGGTTCATGGTTTTGTTCCTTTTCACTCTATGGAGAGAATGGTGGATTTGTAGGAAAAATGCAGTGAGCATCTGAGATATTGGGGACAAAGATATAAAGGTTTGAGGTTTATGAATAATAATGTGATGGTAGACACTGTTGATATTGCCCCCAGATACTGTTCTCCTGCCACCCCACTCTTCAGCAGCTGTTGCAAGTGCTGCAGTTGATGGCTTCACCGGTGACTTTCTCTGAACAACTGTCCTTAGCTGAGTGAACCTCCTCACTAGAAGATGCTTGGGAGGTTAATATCCACATTTCCAGCCCCTAAAAGTGGCCAATGATAGACTCTTTGGGGGTACAAAGGCCCAGCAGTTTCTTTGCCTTAGAAGATATAATATATATGGTCTTATCTAGTCCTCGTCCCTGTCTAGGGGTGGGAAGCGGTCAAGCCAAGGCTTGGCATTACCTGAGACCTTTGCTCAAGTCTATCTCCTTTCCTAATCTATTTCTTTGACTCTTTAAAAATATTTCTATTAAAAGCACTCCCTCAATTAATCATTGCAGCTGAGCAAATCTCCTAGACTCTACTTAGAGAAATGACCTAAGACAAATACATATTAATACTTCTGAAAATGTGTTAACCTTTGAGAGTGCTCTGTCTAGCCCAACGCTCTACCACATAGAAATAATTTGATTAAATTTATTTAATTCTTAATCACTAAAGATTACACATTTCAAATCCTGATTGTTTTCCTATAGTTGGAATTGTAACACTGAATACAATACCCCAAGATTCTGAAAAGGATTAGTATTAGTAGGGTGTAGGGGGCTTATTATTATTTGGATAGACTATTGAAAAATTCCTCTAAGTCTCTCAAATTGTGTATTGCTGTGACACTGTAGGGAGAACCAGGCATGTACTTTAAATAGTTGCCTTTCTGCTTACATAATCTTGAAGGCCTTAATCAGGAGGTATGGCTGCTGTGGTTACACCAATCCCCATGGGAGTTTCAGAGGTCAAATTATTTTTATGGCCACTTCTAGGGATTCCATGGTGTGTCTCTTCAATTGTTCAAACTCCTTCATATTATGCTCCCCAAAGTCTGTGTCTTTGCAGCCCTGGACTAACCTAGGGAATTGATAACTTAACATCCTTCAGGAAAATAATTTGAATCCTGGTAGAATTAGATAACACATGGTATGTGCATTGTCAGAGAATGCAGCCAAAACTAAAAGACAGAAAAACAAGAAAGTGATCACCACAAGATTTAGGATGAAAGTATCATTTGGAGGGTTGAAATGTGACAGGGTGTTGGGTTGGGGAAGAAACACACACAAGTAGACACTAGTTATAGGTGGTATTGTAGTTCTTGCATTATTAGGTGGTGGTTTCATAAGTGTTATAGTATAATCAAAATAATTTCTTAAGTGTAATACACAAACCATGGATTAAGCTTAAACTAATTCTTCTCAACTAAAAAAAAAGGGAGGAGAAAGAAAAGGAAGGTGAGAAAGAGAAAGAGGGAGATAGGCTGTTTCAAGTCAGGATTGTAAACATATGTTCTAAATGCATACTAATATAGAGTCAAAATAGAATTTGGAGGTGTAGAAAGCGGTGAAATCAGAGATGACTTTAAGATTTCAGCCCAATGGCTCATGCCTGTAATCCCAGCACTATTGGGAAATTGAGAGAGGAAGGTCACCTGAGGCTAGGAGTTCTAGACCAGCCTAGGCAACATAGAAAAACTCCATATCAAATAAATAAATGAATAAATGAATAAATAAATAAATAAATAAGATTTCAAGCTTAGATCATTGTGATTTTTTTTTTCCTTTATGGCTGAATTTTTAAAAGATTGGTTATTTTTTAAAACTTAAAGAACAGTATGGTCTCAGGAAAAACAAAATAGACAGTTATTTACTAGGCTAACAAATTCATTGTTTAAAAGACTAAATGGTAAAAGTAGAAAGGTTTATATTAGTTTATATTGTCTCATTGCATTGTCGGAGAATGCAGCCAAAATAAGACAAAAAAAAGTAAGAGTGATCACCATAAGAGTTAGGATGAAGGCATCATTTGGAGGATTGAAATTTGACAGGGGAAGATACACACATAAATAGACACTAGTTATAGGTGATGTTGTAGTTCTTGCATTATTAAGTGGTGGGCTCATAGGTGTTATTGTATATTAAAAATAACTTCTTAAGTATAATACATAAACCATGGATAAAGCTTAAACCAATTTTTCTCAACTAAAAGAGAGAGAAGGAGAAAAAAAAGGAAAGAAAGAGAAAAACAGAAAGAGAAAGAATATGTATGCAACCATTGTATCTCAAAGGTATTGAAGCTTAATATACTTATTAATTTACTGGTTGCTGTTTTATTTAAGACAAGCAAGACAGTGAGACTGTGTAGAGATGGGTAACACAAAATGAAGGAGAGATAAAATATGTATTTGAAGTTATTAATTGATTTTAATGAGCTTTTTAATTTTTACACATAATTGCTTTGAGATCTAGTGATACATCAAAAGTTGAAGCATGATTCTTTTGAACTTCTCAACTCTACTGCTTTCCGACTGTGACCTTGAACACATTCCCTAAACTCTCTATGATTTAGTTGCTTCATTTGACGATGGAGTCCCTGGTAAAAAATGAAGGTAACACGTGCATGGTGCCTGGGGCATGATATGTGCTGGGCAAATAGTAGTAGTCATTGTTTTTAATGCATTATTGCAACAGAACATCCAGCCTGACTTTCCTGATGCCCCAGAATTAGAAAACCAACCAAAGACTGAGGATAAAAAGGTGTGAAATAATACGGGAGGTGGTGATAGCCTCAAAATCCAAATGAAGCTGAAAAGAATTTGAGGCTTAACACTTCTCTAGTGCTTATTAAGTGTGGCAGCTGGACTGGTTCTGCTAACCTTCTGGGATCCCTTTCTTGGTCAAGGATATCCAATCCATCACTGATTCAACAAATATCTTCTGAGCACCTATTCTGTGACAGGTATTCATTAGGTGCTTAGAATTCAGCAGGTAATAAATCAGACACAAAAATAATTAAAAGACTAGGACACGGGCAAAGGAACCTCAAGATTTTAGGGAGATCCTCAGCTGAGTGGAGTGTGCTATGGTGAGGATGTGCCATGGTTTTCCTCTGTGGAATGGAGGAGGATACCTCCCTGTCTCCAAATGGGGGTGGCATCTAGAGAATATTTTATAAAGATTGGGGTGCTTGCAAAAGGGGAGTGGATTAGATGTCTCACCAAGCTGAACACACTCAACTGCCCTAGATCTAAGCTTATAGTAACTGAAATTGTGGAATCTTCCTGGAGTGTTGTCACAGGATAGGAAAGTGATTGGAAAAAAAAATTAATATCCCATGGTTCAATAAGTCAACTACATCATCGTCATCATCATTGCCATTATTATTGCTGTTGTCATTGTCATCCTCAAGACCACCAAATATAGGGGAGGAGCACCTCTTTCCAAATGGATAATAATGTGTGATTAGGCAGCCAAGTAAACCTACTGCTTGGAAATATAGTTGTGCATGAAGTTGGCTCCCTGGCTCAGCCGCCCTCTTAGTCTCTAGCTCCTTGAGCAGAGCGCTCAGGTCACCACAGCCATCCTCAGGGGCAATCAATGTCCGTATTTCAGTCCCTTTTGAAAACACATCTGCAGGGATTTAGCCAGAGGATTGGTGCCTTTTACAGAGCTGGTGTGGCTTCTCTTCTCTGGCAAGAACACAGATGGGCAAACAAATGTAAATTTCATTTTTCCAAGAAGGGAAGGGATTAGGAATCAGCTAGAAGTGACTTTCTTCTCACAACACAGTACACTTGGGTCTTGTCCTCATCTCCCTCAGCTATTGGGAATTGAAGCTGTGGAAACACAATGGTCAGAATTGAGTCTCCATTCAGAAGCTTCCTCCTCCACGGCTGAGTTGGGCCCAGGTGGGTTCCCTTTTGGGGTTCCGGTAGAGATGACATTCTCTCAATACTTGAGAGATGGGTATGAGAGATGAGCACTTTAGTCTAGGGTACCATGGAGTTCTTTTTAGAATTATAGAGCCTGCCTTCTTGCTGGAATACTGGACTTGGACACCACATCTGACTTTTCTGGATTCTTACCTGAACATCTCAAGCAGGAAAGAAAGTCTTGCCATAGCCCAAACTTTGGCATGTTGGCCTGGAGAATTCTGACTCAATTCTGGGCTTGTACATAAAATCAAAAGTAATTGGATGGCCTCTCAAAATAATAAAAATTAAGAGAAAGAAACTAGAGAATCTCAAAGAAAATGTCTCTGTTCTTTACTTATATGAAAGAAGCATGATTTCTTTGTAGTCAACATCATTTCTCTTAACCATTTGTCTTCATGGCCCTGGAACTAAACATATTCCTAACTTATATCCATCCCTGCTGGGATCTTCTATATTTTTGACCTTGCTCTTTCCTTAAGTCTCAACTAGGATGTGTTCATTAAGTGGTAGAATTGATGTGCACAAATATACACAGAAACAAATACACAAACACAGTTAATTATATATATTATCATCCTAGCCTGTATTAAAAAAACACGAACTAATTTTCTGAGATCTCACTGCTTAGATCAACCCCGCAGAGGGGTGACACCGTGAATTTTATATGAAAGTCATATATTGAGTGAAGACCACCTGCCTGAACAATTATGAATGCATAAAATCTCGATTTTTAAAGCTTCTACTTCAGCATTTCTCAAGCTTTTTGATCTCAGGACCCCTTTATACTTTTAAAAATTATTAAGTTCCCTCAAGAGCCTTTATTGTGGTATAGCTCTCTATCTATTTTATTAGAAATAAAAACAAAAAATTGGTGGCTTGACCTGTAATCCCAGCACCTTGGGAGGTCGAGGTGAGTGGATTGCCTGAGCCCGTGGGTTCGAGATCAGCCCAGATGATTTGGTGAGACCTCGTCTCTATAAATCTTAAATTAGCTGGGTGTGATAGCGTGCGCCTATAGTTCTGGTTACTTGGAAGGCTAAGGTGGAAGTAAAATTTATTATCAGTTTATTTTTTAAAATTATACACTCATTATATCTTAATATAAATAACATTTTTTATTGAACAAAAATTATTTATTGAAAAAACAGGAAAATATACTGAGAAGAGTGGTGATGTTTTACATTTTGTAAATCTCTTTAACTTCTGGCTGAATAGAATTCAACTGGAGTCAAGCACCTACTTCTATATGCAGTCTGTTAGGATATATTGTTTTGGTTGAAGTATATGAAAAAATCTAGCACACAGATACATACACTGACAATGGCAGAGAGACCTTGTGAAATCCCTAATACCATTTTGGCAGTCTTCAGGGATTCCCCGGACTCTACTCTGAGAACTGCTGCTCTATCTAACACCCAGGACCACAGGAGCCTCTGACTTAGAATGCAGGGGACTCACCTCTTGAAAACAATGAAGTACCCACTGAGTCCTACCCTGCATTAGAGGTTACCTAGAGCAGAGGATACTGAGGAAGGATAAGAAGCCATCTCTACTCAGGAAGTGCTTACAAAATAGTGCTGGCAGACACTTAGTAAATGGCAAAAATTTGTTTGTTTGGTTGGTTTTTTTTAGAAAACAGGATTTATTAAGAGTACAGAAAAGCTCCATGGTGGGAGGGGACCCGAGGGGGTTGCCCCCAGATTAGTATTTTTAAAATCAATGATAATAAGGCTAATACTTATGAAGCAATAATAACTGACCTTTATATAGCCGTATGAGATGTATGGTCTAAGGATCGTACATATATTATTAACAAATGTTATCTTCACGACAACTCTAGAAGATAGTGTATTAGTTTTTCAGGGCTGCTTTTAACACAGCCGTGGCTTAAACTTTACCTGTACAATGACCATTTGTATACCTAACCCTGAATTGCACCCCACGTCTTTAAAATAAAAATTCAAAACAAAACAAAACAAAACAAACACTAGAACATTCTTACAATTCTGAAGGCTAAAAGTTCAAAATTAAGGCATTGGCAGGTTTCCAGGCAAGCTGAGTTGCATGAACAAATACAGAACAGTTACCACGAGCCTGGCATGAATACACTGGGTGGTAAGGAGATGGTTCCAACGGAAGAAAGGAGGTGTGAGTTGAAAAATTATGGGCACTAAAGCTGTGGAAAAGTTGGGGTCAGTTCTTCAACTGGGAAACTTGGAGGATAGTCCATCCTTTTTCACAAGCAACATTTCAGTATAATTTGTAGATGGGCTTTGCTGGAAGGTAAGAATGAGTTAGCTAAGCTTATAAAGTCCGATACTAGCTTCTTTTTCTTGTTAGCATCATCTTTCTGTCTTTCCTGATTCCTTTGACCTACGTTTCTTTTATTCTTTTTCTTTTCTTTTTGAGTTGGAGTCTCACTCTGTTGCCCAGGCTGGAGGGCAGTGGCACACATGCTCACGGCCACCCCAGCATTGACCTCCTGGGCTCTGGCTATCCTTCCATCTCAGCCTTCCAAGTAGCCGGAACTACAGGTGCGTGCTACCATGCCTGGCTAATTTTTGATTTGTTGCAGAGACCAGGTCTTGTCAAGTTGCCTGGGTTGGTCTCTAATCCGCAGGCTCAGGCAATCCACTCACTTTGGCCTCCCAAAGTGCTGAGATTACAGGTTGAGCCACCAAGCTCGGCCTCTTTTTTTCAAATTGAGTTTTAGTTTTGCAACAGAGGCTGTCTGTACTCCTATTGTACCACTCCTTGCTCTGCGTCCCTTTCCCTTCAAACTGCCTGTGTTTTTCTGCCTAACATCTTTCTCTGACCCCAAAGCTTGCTTTGCACACCTGGTCAAAAATTCTGAGGGATTCACCACTCTCCCACCTCCCAGCAGCTCTCTTGCAACGACTAAGGAGAATTGGCATATAAATACCACTTCCCTTTTACCCCTCCAGTGAGGTAATTCTGACGTTCTGTCCTCCACTGGCTCCCTGAGTTACTCAGCATCTTCAGCTCCAGTTGATCACTGTGGTAACTTGATTGACATTGAACCCTCTGCTGGTGTCTTTCCTTCCCTATTTCGCTTACCCACCTCCTACAGGTGTTTGCTGGGATCACCTCCCAGATAAATGACTTGCATTTGAATCTATATTGTAGGGGGGCATGAATCAAGTCTTTAGGGGAACCCAAACTCAAGCAGACTTTCATCTACCCCTGATTCAACTTCTCTGAAGGTTAAAAGAAATCAAGGGGGAAGTATTTACTAGAACAAAGTAAGAGGAGAGATGGACACAAAGAGGAAAGGATAAAAAATGTGATAGAAGGGGATATATGATATAAACTAGTTCCAATTACTAATAGTCCAGAAAATAAATCTTAGCGCCTTGTTAGGGCCGGGGTGTAGCTTACGACATATGGTCAGTAGAATCACTGGGAAGAGCCAGGGTCCTGTAGTAGGCATGTTTGTAGTTCTCAACCAGCCCCAATAACCCTGTAGTCTGAGTATTAGCAAGAAGATCACTTGAGCGCTGACTTGCCCATGATTCAGACAGTCCATCACTATTATGGAAGGACATGGTGACAGAAAGAACACTCTTCTATGAAACCAATCACCTGGGAACCCCTCGAGGTCGGTCCAACATGAATGCACACCCCTGCCTCTCCCCACCCTCGCAAGGAACTAGGAAAGCATTTATTTTCTTGTCAGGGGTTCAGGTGATATTGCCTTGAGAAATTCCCAGTTGTCAGTTTCCTCAACCCTATAGAAGGATCCTGCGGACCAAGACTTATTCCTCCCATGTCTCTCCTTTCACTGGTTGAAGAGCAGGCAATCTATTATCAAACAATGTGTTACTGTTTGCACAGAAACTCAAGATTGTCTTTTGGACTTGTTGAGGTCAGTTTTAAATAAATATTCAGGGTCTGGCAAAGGAATGTCAACTTTGTCCTACTTTGATTATAATTCTTATTTCTGTTATTTTTTTGCTTTAGGAAGACTGAACTCAATTGAATGCTTAAATGCACTGGAGGAAAGTTGAGAACGTTTTGCAAACTTCTATGACTTACACTGAACTTCACACTATGAAGGGAGAGAAAGGTTTGGAAAGGGTGAGAGAACAGGGTGGATGGGGGCTGGGAGGTAAGGAATGATACTATTGATGCACAGACAGGCCTTTCTACAGGCCTTTGCTCTTTACTCTGATGAATTTAAACTTTTTGTGGAGTTAATAAGGGTCCACTGAACATTTTGGAACTTGGGATTGATGCAGTCACTGTGGTGAGTGGTGGCCCTCCAAAGATTTTC
>CAUYQG010089390.1:0-63870 GCA_963574415.1 Tarsius wallacei
AGCTTTAATTAATTTAAATAGCCTCATGGGGCTAGTGCTACTGTATTGGACAGTGCAGCTCTTGATTTTCTCTACCTATTTCCTAGAGAGATGGCACTTGAAGGCAATTATCCCTTCATTAGAAGAAAGTGGAAATTGGCATTGACAATACCAGAATTAGGACTTAACTCTGCAATCCTGTCACTATGAAAAAGCACTACTTGCACTTACTTTGAAGAAGGTGTTTTATGCTGAAGGCCAGCTTCACTCTAAAAACAGTCTCTTTTTTGATTTCCATCTGTCTGCCAGCCACAAAATAAGCATCGCCCAGAGCGGTTGAGATGCTTGGCTTCTCATGTCTGCATTTGTGGACTTGAACATTACTTGTTCTTTTGCACATTGTAGATCACTTGTTCTGAGAGTCAGTTTCTGCACTTTTCAGTTTTCCAAGGGGGACAAGCTTTCCCCCCACCCATCACTGACAGTCACATGGACCCTGGGAGGAGTCTGACCATGGGTACCCCAGCTCTGGACACCACTGAGGCCTCTGCCTCCATGGGGCCTTCTTGTCTGGTTTCTTTCCCTTGGGTTTTAAGCCCAGGTCCTCTGACTCAGTCTAACCTGCAGGGTGACCACAGTCACTTGCAATATCACCTGCCATTATTTCTTAGTAAAACCGTTAAATAAGATTTGATTTCACATTGACCATGTTGTTTCCATTCTTTAATTATCTGCCTTGACTGAAGCTATTCTGTTGACCATGGAGAAGGACGTGTTTTTAATTAGACTGTTTCACAAGATTCTGCCTCTCATGTGTTTTGGGGGGGTGGCCCTCCCTTACCCCATCCAGGTATCAAGGATTCCTCTCCCTAGGCCAGAGCTCAGGGGCCCAGAGGTTACCCTCTCCCAGGAGAGACTTCCTGATTGGTTATTTAAACATGTGTTGAATATGTCCGTACATATTAACCAAAGTATACATTAAAATTACCCCTAATTTAAAAAAAAGAAACCATACTTTTAAACAGAAAAAAAAAAAATTGTCTCTGTCCTGCAGGTATTACTACCACAGGATGGTATTTCCCAAATTAGTGTCCCTCCCACAAGATGATGGGATGCTTGAGTACTTCTAGGAAATGCTCTATATAACACTGCCCGCCCCCCCCTTCAGAGATTTACAACACACAGTAGCATGGGAAAGCCTCTGAGATGAGATGCATATGCTTATTTAGCTTTTTATTATTGCTAGTGTTTCCTCCTCCTCTTCTTGTTCCTTCTCTCTCTCTTTAATTTTTATTTTAGAGACAGGTTCTCACTCTGTCACCCAGGCTGAAGTGCAATGCCATCCATGATCATAGCTCATTGCGGTCTTGACCTCCTGGACTTGAGAAATCCTCCCTCCTCAGCCTCTTGAGTAGCTGGGATGACAGGAGTGAACTGCCACACCTGTTGTTGTTAGTGTTTTGGGAAAAAAAATTCACACAGCACTTATCGTTTTATTTTTCAAACTGCATGCCTTGGGTCATAAAATCAATTTAACAGGTCAGAATCAGCAGTTTTCTTAATGAATGAAACGGAACCTGTAATGGAACAGAAGTGATCACTGTGTGGGGGTTACTAGTGTTTGGGAAAACTTTTGGTTCCACCATGTATGGCAAGCACAAGTCCACAAGCAGTGGAAGGTAGTGGTTAAGAAAAAACAGTAACCCTGGGTTCAAATCCTGCCTCTGCACTGCTCAATGAATAGATAGTAAGCACTAGATATGCATGGTCATTGTTTGTGTTGTTACTACATATGTATATAAGTGTGTATTGTATTATGATGGAAAACTTTGCCTAGGAAGCTAGACTTGGGATCTGCTTCGGGAATCACCAATGTCAGACAGTGTATAATGGCCTGCCACACGAGGAACGTTACTGAGTGCTCACCAAGTGCTCCATGCCGAATACTGGATTACAGTATTATCTTGTTTCTCACAACAGCCCTCTGACGTGGGTGCTGCCATTACCCGATAGGATCTGCACCCCAGGAAGCAGTGAGGGCAGATTCCGAAACCAGCCTCCTGGTGACAACCCACATGTTCACCCCCCTCATGTCCTATGTTGCAATGTGATAGACCCAGGTGGACGTCTGCAGAGCTGTGAGGCTCCGACCTTGCACAGAGTCGCACATGTGCAGGAATAAGCTGATGGCAGGTATTTTCTGTGTAAGAGGAGACCTGAGGGGTCATTGCACATTAGGCTGGAGGAGACCTGACTGTTACCAGCTGGTGGTCCCTGAAGGTCGGTGCCCTTGGAAAAGCAGCCCTGTGCCCAGAGAAGTATGAGTATTCCAGAGATTTACTACCGATGTGTCTCCGAGCTGTCTTCCTTCCCTCCTCTCCACTTCTTAACCTTTGCCTACCGTGTTGGAGCAGATTGTGGCAAATGGCCTACACAGAGACATCCGTCTTGAAAAGCCTGTGCTGTTGACTGAATCTCAAATTTCTTGTATTTGCAAAACCGCTTTCTGCCTATAAGTGTTTCATGACATTTTTAATAAAATAAATGAGAAACAATGTTGTTTTAAGGATTTCATATAAAAGGAAGTGCTTTTTCCAGTGCAATCTGGAAAGTAAAACTAATTTCATTTTGGAAGTAGATTTAAGATTTCTCTAAAGGTCAAATTAAATGTAAGCAATCACTTGTCCATAGACCTTGCCAGGTGGAGGAGGAGAGGCCACGTGTCCCATCACGCCTGCCTTTCTTCTTTGAGAAGCATGGAAGTGTGTCTCACACATTAAAAATCCTTAAGCTGTGTACATGTATTCAAGCCCACAGAGTCACCCGTCTCTGAGGACAGTGACCAATACTCTATCTATGGAATACAAAAAGGGGTGAGATGAACTGTCTCTGAAAAAGTCCTGAAAGTCAAATAATTCTTTTAGACAAGGTTAGACACAGCTTAAGAAGTAAGTGTGCTCAACTATGACAATGGAGGAAATTAGCCTGCACCTTAAATAGTGTTATTGAACTCTGAAGCAACTATAATGAGTTATAATGATAATCAACTCAATGTAAAAACATAAATGTCTCCAAAAATAGCATAGCCTTACTGTTCATCAGACATTTTGTTTATTAACAGAATAGATTTATTTATTTATTTAGTTTATTTTTTGAGTTGGAGTCTCATTCTGTCACCCAGACTGGAGTGCAGTGGCACACTCCCAGCCACTGCAGGCTCAACCTGCTGGGCTCCGGCGATCCTTCCTCCTCAACCTTCCAAGTAGCCGGAACTACAGGCATGCACTACCACGCCTGGCTAATTTTTTATTTTTTGTAGAGATGAGGTCTCGCCAAGTTGTCCAGGTGGGTCTCGAACCCGCAGGCTCAGGCAATCCACTTGCCTCAGCCTCCCAAAGTGCTGGGATTACAGACTGAACCACTAAGCCCGGCCAGAGTAGATTTATTAACAATAGATTTCTTACAGTTTTTTAATATTTATGATGACTCATCTGCCAAATAAATATTTTACATGGTAATAATTGCAAGCTTAAAGTATACATTAAAACTATACGTAGTTAAAATAGACTTTTTTTTTAACTTCGCTGGTTAATAAAATAGTCTTTCAAATTATTTTCATTCTATTGATTCATGACTAAATAGGGTGTTCCTTAAGAAATTTTGATATCATTGTAAAGTGATCCAAATGGAAATTTTTTTTTTTACTGAACTTGGAGTGTTCAGTAAATTAGAATTAGAATTCTGAAATATAATCATCATCCTGGAGTTTCTTTTTTTTGTTGTTTGTTTGTTTGTTTGTTTTTGAATTGGAGTCTCACTCTGTCACCCAGACTGGAGTGCAGTGACCGCTCCCAGCCACTGCAGCCTCAACCTGCTGGGCTCCGGTGAGCCTTCCACCTCAGCCTTCCAAGTAGCTGGAACTATAGGCGCGCGCTACCACTCCCAGCTAATTTTTTATTTATTGTAGAGATGAGATCTCATCAAGTTGCCCAGGCGGGTTTCAAACCCGCGGGCTCAGGCAATTCACTCAACTCAGCCTCCCAAAGGCACGGAATTACAGTCTGAGCCACCGAGCCCGGCTCATCCTGGAGTTTCTAATGAAAATCTATCATTTGGAATTTCTAGTTTTCACTGAAACTTAAAGTATATTTATATAGAAACACTGATAGCTAAAATATACCTACTTGCAGTAGCAGGACTGTTAACTTATAGATAACAGTTCTTTGTGGTATTATGTGCCCACATACCCTAGACTTCAAAAGTGTGGCATTTTGAAAAATGTTCCAGTCTTGCCAGTGACAGCACAGTGCTCACAAGAGCCGTGTTTATCTCTGTAATTTTAGCAGCTAATGGAAGTGCTCTTGATAAAACCGATTATCTTTTCTATGACATTTTGATTGGTGTTTTCCCATTTTAATTTCAGCTTATATGTGGCATAAAATTGATTTATATGAAAAGGAGTGGGTTGCCATTTTATACCAAAATGTCGATTGTATATGCATGCACGCAAAAATAAAGACAGAATATTCCATTAACTGATTTCAGAAAGGACACAGTTATGATCCAGCAGTGGCACATCACGGTCTTTTCAGATCAGGCCACTAAAGCAAGTAAAAGTCCCCGTACAGAGCCATAAATATAGCAATTCAGAAATGTTGCTTTTGGTTAGCTATTGGTCAACATGTGTTAAGTCCTTGTCTTCTTCTTATTCATAATACAGGTTTTAACTCATTTTATCACATTGGAAATGAAAGAGGATTGTTCTGAATGGTAACTGCTCCCCCATTGAATGTCTAAGAGCTAGAAAAAGTCTCTGGAAGTCATAGAATGTATGTCTTAGTGTCTTGTCTTGACCACAACCATCACAGAAGGACAAGAGACTTCATCCCACTTTTGGTCTATGAATATTTTATATCAGTTCTTGACACACTGTTTGGCCAGGAGACTTAACACAACTCTGATGTACCTTAAGCCTCATTTTAGTTTCATCCAGCTCCTGGTTTGCTTGTTTCTCTGCATATAGAAATTACATTAGTCTTAGGGCAGTTGATTGTCTGGGGTCAGCAAACTGTTGTGTAAATAAAGTTTTATTGGAACACAGCCCCTCTCAATGCTTACATATGACCTGTGATTGCTTGTACACGACCACCACTGAGTAGGGAAATGGGACCAGAGACCTTCTGGCCCGTGAAGCTGACAGGATCAGCCGTATAACCTGTTACGGACTGAACTTTTTGTTTTGATTCATTCAAATTTTCATAGCCTTGTGTGGCTGTGGGCAGCACAGATTCAGATTGAACGTGAAGATGTGGTTTCCTCTGGTCTGGTTAACCGTGTGATTTGTCTTCTTGTGCTTCTGGAGGTGAAGCGCCCTTGCACTGAGTTGTTCCACGAACGCGGATCCTTGCCCATGGCTACCTTGGGCAGACACTGGAATGAGGAAGTTCTTCATGAGTTGCTACCTTGGACAGCACCACAAGTCAGGAGGAGATGGCTGGTGAGCAAGGGGGCAGAGGTTCTCAACCCCAGCTACACAGTAACATCATCTGAAAAGCTGTAAAGAGTCAGCTGTACACCCGATCTATTAAATCAGAATATGAGGGGGACCCAAAACAACCTGTAATTTATGTATAAAAAATTACGTATTTATTCTTATATGTTTAAACTTCAGTCACTTCAGAGTACTCTCAGTTGGATACAATGCAGCTATTTAGACACTCTTTCCGTTGCTCAAAACAGTTTTTGAATTCACCAGTTGTCACGCCTTTGAGTGCTTCTGCCACTTTTCTTGTTTCACCTCTTGCACGTTGGCAAAACGTTTCCCTCTGAGGACTTTTCTCATCCAGGGAAACAAAAAATGTCGCTTGGGGTGAGATTGGGTGAATAGGGAAGGTAGAGCATGGGGGTCCTGCTGTTTTTGGTCAAAAACGTCTGAACCCTCAGCACAGTGTGGGCAAGTGCACTTGTAAATCACCCATCTTGAAATGGGCAGATGCATTGAAAGAATCTCCAGAAAAATTCACTGAGGCTAACTCAGCCTCTTCAAACAATGCTAGCTGATACACGGATGCTGACGGGTTCCTAGAACACTTACCCAGGGGGGAACGTATGCACTACAAGGGGCCCACCCTCCACAAGATAATTCTAGTTTCTTTTTAGATAAGGTCCTCCATCACGTCTGGGAGTGGGGCCCAGACATGAGACATTGTTTTAAAGCTTGCCAGGTGATTGCTTTCCTGGCAGGCAGCATCACAGGCGGACAAGGCAGCCCATGTGCTCCTGTGTTCCAGGCAGATGGGCAGGAGAATGGGTGCATAAAGGCCAGGGGACCCCAGCTTATCCTCAACAGGAAGACTCAGTGTATCTTGGTTTGGGGTCTGAGCTGTTTTCCCACTGGTTGCCCTAGTAATGAGACCCACTCGCTCAGTGGAGCCAAAGTGCAGATTTGTAGATGACCGGGGAGAGCTTCAAAGGAGGAAACACACAGGCTCGTCCAATATGCATGTTTGTTGCTTCCATCCATGTATGTTAAAATTATGTACGGCATGTCTTTGTTCATGTTGGTGTTGCTGTAAAGGAATACCTGAGGCTGGGTGATTTCTAAAGGAAAGAGGTTGACTCAGCTCATGGTTCTGCAGGATGTATGAGAAGCACGGCGCCAACATCTGCTCAGCTTCTGGTGAGGGCCCCGGGCTGCTTCCACTTAGAAGGTGAAGGTGAGCTGGCGTGTGCAGAGACCACATGGTGGAAGAGGAAGTGAGCGACCAGGGGTAGGGAGGGGCCGGGATATTCTTAACCACCAGCTTCCTTGGGAACTAATGGAGTGAGAGCTCACTCATTACCACGAAGACACCACCAAGTCACTCAAGAGGGATATGCCCCTATAACCAGCACCTCCAGTTAAGCCCCACCTCCCACATGGGGGTCAAATTTCTGCATGAGGTGTGGAGGGTCAGATATCCCCACCGTAGCAGAGTGCCTGGGTGCTTGAGATATGTCACCCTCACTCAGTCCAGTGGGCAGACTGACATGCAGAGAGCTCCCATACAGCGGGTTAAGCATAATCATCACAATAATAGGTATGGTGAGAGCAGCCGAGAGGGGGCAGCTGCCCTGGATGTGGGAAGAAACATCCAGTGGGTTGGTGATGCCCAAGCTAACAGGATCAGAAGAAAGAACCATATGAAGAAAGGACAGTGAATGAAAGGGCCGATCGTCTGGGATGTGCCTTGGCTGGCGTTTTTATCCCTCTGGGACTAGCTCCCTCCCAAGGAAGACTCCCTGACCACGTTAGCACACCTTGTAGGATGCCCTTAACCAGATGGGACTTTAACATGCATTTACTCATTGATTTCTTTATTCAGGTGTGATCTATTGTGACATTACTACGTGAAGACATGATCTAGGTGCCAAGAATTCAAGACCAGCCTGGGTAACACATTGAGACCACATCTCTACAAAAAAATTAAAAAATTAGCCGGGTATGGTGGCCTGTGCCTGTAGTCCTAGCTACTTGGGGGACTGAGTCAGAAGGATTGCCTGAACCCAGAAGTTGAGTCTGCAGTGAGCCATGATTGTGCCACCGCACTCCAGCCTGGGCAAAAGTGAGACCCCAACTCAAAAAAAAAACTATCTGGGAGTTCCATGGGGCGGAACAGCCCGAGCCTGGCATACAAGGTTGGCAGTCTGGGGTGCCACTTGTGGTTCAGAGGGACTAGACTGCAGGAGGCTCAGAAAGGAGGCTAGAGAAGTCGACAGAAGGCTTGCCCCTTCATTCCACGACACGCTGCTGCCCCTTACATGAACAATGTAAAGATTTCTAAATATATTACTTTTTATTACAAATAAATTGGATGTTATTGAAAATACACCAGATATTTAAATGATTGAAAAACACTACCTATCAGTCTTCATGCTGCTGGTGACCTCTGGCCCTGCACTTGGTCAGGGGCCACACCTGGCCTCCTGTGGTGTTGGGCTCACGGTGCATGTTCAGTGAATACCTGTTAACGTCCTTAATTACTTGCTAGCTCCCTGTGATCAGACCTCTCTTCCTGAAATCCATCCACTTTGACCAGCTGGACCGGGAGCTATTTAAAGGGAGGCCTTTATCATCCCCTTTCAATTGGGAGGCCGAAGCAAGAGAATTCCCTGAGCCCAGGGGTTCGAGACCAGCCTGGGCAACTTGGCGAGACCTTGTCTTTACAATAAATTAAAAAATTAGCCAGGTGTGGTGGCGTGCGCCTTGTGGTTCTAGACACTTGGGAGGCTGAGGCAGAAGGATCCCCTGAGCCCAGCAGGTCAAGGCTGCGGTAGCCATGGTCTTGCCACTGTACTCCAACCTGAGCAATAGAGTGAGACTCCAACTCAAAAAAAAAAAAAGGCAAAGCAAAACAAGACAAACCACCCTTCAAGTCTCCAGAAGTGGCTAACTGCATACACTATGCGTTTGATTGATTCTGATCAAGACCCCTGTAGGAATAAAAAAAGGTGTCAGGAGATCTGCCCTGAAGTGGCTCTGCGTGACATGTCTGAGCACCCTGATAGGTGGAGACTCAGTGATCTTTGCTGCCCTGGCTGTTTCTGCTACACCTGAACAGGGAGGGGCAGTTAACACGTGATTTCGAGGAACAGTGGTTTACATGGACAAGCTATAATAGGCTGTCAGTATCCGGTAAGACAAACCTCTCAGGCTGGCATCGTTGGCAGCTTGGGATGATCTTCTCACATATCCAAGGAGGATCTGCCTGCCTCCTTCAAGAGGCATTAAAGAGACCGAAGGAAATAGGAAACATTGTTTTTGTTTGTTTTGGGTTAGAGTCTCACTCTGTCGCCCAGGTTAGAGTGCAGTGGCACAATCATGGCCACTGCAGCCTCTACCTACCGGCCTCAGGCAATCCTCCCGCCTCAGCCTTCAAGTAACTGGGACTACAGACATACACCACCATACCCGGCTAATTTTCTTTTGATTTATTGTAGAGATGAGATCTTACTCTGTTGCCCAGGCTGATCTTGAACTCCTGAGCCTCCCATCTCAGCCTTCCAAAGGGCTGGGACTACAGGCATGAGCCACTGTGCCCCGCTGTCATTTTTACAAAGTATTTTCTCATTAAAGACTCAGATGTTTATCTTGATAATATTAAAATTATTATAACCTTTCTAGCTAAGCATTTAGGAAAATCATACTGGTTTTTAAATGTATAAGTTAAATAAATAAATAACCTTTTTCTCTTGGCAGCTGTAATTCCACCCCACTGCACATAAATATAGCCCTAGAGTCCTAGACCATATGTGGTAAACTAAAATAATACCGTAGAGCAAGGCGGGTCTACTATTGCCGTTATGGGAACCTTAAGTCCATATTTCTTTACTTTTCAAATGCATGAGACTTTGACTGTTTTAGAGTACCAGCGTTTCCCAAACCATGGGTAGACTATTGAATGACAGCCAGAACCCCACAATCATTTAAGTACACAGTGAGAATTCAGTAAATGTGGACAGATTTATGGTGGTTTATTTTTAGCTTCTCGCTGATTTAGTCTGATTTGTACATGTCAGTTCACCTCTCTGTACTAACTTTACACATCTTCTAAAATACTGAGGTTTATTACATTTAAGACGCAATGAAGTAAGATTTTCTTGGTAAAGTACAGACAAAGTCCATGCATCATTGTAATCAGCACCCTTTTCCTCTCCTTTCTCCCTCTCTGTTCCCTTTTTTTCATCTTTTCTTTCACATGGGCATCTGAAATGAGGAGAGCATTAGGCTGGTTGGGGCAGAGATGTGTGGATGAGGGAAAAGTCTCCTCCAAAAAATTACAGCCCAACACAGCAGACACACGTGTGTACAGCTAACTAGCCAGCCATATTATGAGACTGAATCAAATGCAGGCTAAATAATCCCATAAGCAAACTGGTTTGAGAAATACAGATAAAGAAAAGAAGCTTAGAAAGTGTATGACTTGCAATAAGTCATACTTACGAAGCTTTCTAGCAAGGTGCCAAACACCATGCTAGAGGATAATTATGTAGCTACATTCTCATAACAAATATTTGAGGTAGATACATTAATCTGCTTTTCAGAAATAAATACATTGGAATGCACTGCAATTAAATAAATTGCCTAAAGTCAAGCAGCTGGTACTGAGGCAGAGCTGAGATTCAAGTCAATCTTTCTTGGAGGATTAAAAGTTCACGAGGTTTGTTGTATATCGTGGTGACTAGAGTTAATAACAGTATGCTTGAAAATTGCTGAGAGAGTGCCTTTTAAGTGTTCTCACCCCAGAAGAATAACAAGTATATGAGGTAATGCATATATTAATCAGTTTGATTTAGCCTTTCCAAAACACATACCTATATCAAAACATCATGTTATATACCATAAATATGTACAATTCGTATTTGTCCATTGAAAAGCAGCATACAATTATGACAAATTTTTATGTTATATAAAAATAGTGTAATATGTAATGTAAATTGAGGGGTTTTGATGGGTACTATTTTTAAAATAACCAGAAAACATTGCAAACGTTTGCATTTCCCTAGAAGAAATTAGCCAGAATAAAAAGGAATAAAGTAGAAAAAAATGCTCAGGGGGGAAAAAAAGCAAAACTTTCTAAGAAAACACCCTTCAATTCTGAAGCCTCCCAAGGAATAAAATGCTTATTAAAAGAACAGGTGGAGGCAATGAATGACTTATTTTGTGAATCTCCAAATAAAACTAACTTTCTTCAAGATTATTAAGTGGATTTCAAAAAGGAACTTGGACATAAATTTTGTATGTAAGTGTGTGTTTTAGCAGTTAGTTATTTCAGATGAATGTTAGAAACACTGTCAGATTCCAAATAATCTCCTTAAGGTTTTCTGTTGAGTTCTCTGATATCTCTAAATTAATTTGACAAGTGATTTCACAATATTCTAACTTACCTCCCAGGAACATTTATTCAAGTTTTTGTGTCTCTTAGTACTTTTGTGGGACTTGCTCATGTACATTTCTTATTACAGATAGTTCTAGATATTTTATGGGTTTTGCTACTATTGTAAATCTATTATTTCTATTTTTCTGTATAATTAAAGCTGTTTGGATTTTCATCTTTTATTTAACACTTTATATAAACATTCATTAATTCCAATAATACTGTACTAGATCCCCTGATCTTATCTTCACAGGTAATAATTCTGTTTCTTTATTTCCTATAACTAGCCCTTATTTCTGTCTCTTGTCTTATTGAACTACCAGACAGTGTTAATAATCATAGTAATAGTATTTATTCATCCTAGTTTTGTTTTTTTCGGGGTTTTTTTTTGTTTTTTTTTTGAGTTGGAGTCTCACTCTGTTGCCCAGGCTGGAGGGCAGTGGCACGCTCTCGGCCACCACAGCCTCAACCTGTTGGGCTCCGGCGATCCTTCCGCCTCAGCCTTCCAAGTAGCTGGAACTACAGGTGCGCGCTACCACGCCCGGCTCATTTTTGATTTATTGTAGAGATGAGGTCTTGCCAAGTTGCCCAGGCGGGTCACGAACCCGCGGACTCAGGCAATCCACTCACCTCAGCCTCCCAAAGGCGCGGGATTACAGGCTGAGCCACCGAGCCCGGGTCATCCTAGTTTTGTTTAATAAGAAAGCTCTTCTTTCACACCCAAGAATGGTATTGACTGATGGTTTGAGAGATACTCATTACATACCCTTCTCTTCCTAGTTTTCCTAGATATTTGTTTAGAATGAGCACTGCATTCTGTGGATGTCTCTTCAACATCCTGTGAGTTGATCCTGAGGCATCTCTTTGACTCACTCATGTATTGTATTGTGTTGATCATCAAAATAGCTGTACATTTTCTGGGGTGAATTCTCCTAGGTTGTGGTTTATTTTCCTTCTAGTCTACTGTTGATTTTGTGTGCTATCTTCCATTTTGGATTTTTTTAAACCTATCTTATTCATCAGGACAATAAGTATGTGTATTACATAAAGTTACATTTTGGGATCACGGATACATACACTTTGTGTCCTAAATTTTCAGCACACATGCCATAAGCATTTTCCTATAGCATTAGAAAGTCTTCAAAAATATCTTTAATGACTACATAATTAATTAAAGGTTCACTATAACTTAGCCCTTCCTCTGTTTTTCATTGATCAAGTTTCCTCCCCTTTGCTATTATAAATAATGCAGAGATGGCCAGGTGTGGTGGCTCACACCTATAATCTCAGCACATTGGGAAGCTGAGGTGAGAGGATTGCTGAGCCCACAGGTTTGAGACCAGCCTGGGCAACTTAGCAAAACCTCATCTCTACAATAAATTTAAAAAATTAGCGAGGCATGGTGGAGCACGCCTGTAGTTCCAGTTACTTGGAAGGCTGAGGCAGAAGGATCATCTGAACCCAGCAGGTCGAGGCTGTGGTGGTCCTGAGCATGCCACTGCACTCCAGCCTGGGTAACAGAGTGAGAGACTCCACAAAAAACAAAAACAAGCAAACAAACAAAAAAATGCAGAGATGAACATCTTTGTGTATAAACCCTTGTTCACACCCTTCATTGTTTCCTTAATGTACTCGTTTCCAAGGGCTACCACAACCAATTGCCAGAGGTTCAGTGGCTTTGAACAGCAGGAACATATTCTCTCACAGTTCTGAAGTCCAGAAACCCAAAATCAGCTTGTCAATTGAGATGTCCTGTTGCAAAGGAGAGAGGAGGTACCTGCATAGTGAACAAGGGTACCTGCATAATAAACATTTGCAAACCTAACCCTGATTTGTACTCCACATCTTTAAAATTAAAAATTAAAAAAATTAAAAATGATTCTTAACTAATTACATCTACTCTCTGTGAGGGCTCTCAGGAGTGAATCCACCCTTGTCTCTCCCACTTCCTGTGGCCCTGGTCTTCCTGGCTTGTGGCAGCGTCACTCACATCTGGGCCTCTGACTTCATGTGGCCTCTTCTCTGTGTGTCTCTGTGGGTCCTCATCTTGTAAAAACACTAGACATTGGATTTAGGATCTACCCTAAATCCTTGATGATTTCTTCTAAAGATTCTTAACTATGAATAATCATCATAATACTCTAAGAAAAGGATTGGCAGTAGGGTGAAACTGCCAGGAGAGGGAGAGACACACCTCATCAACAAGAGTACCTGCATAATGAACATTTGTATACCTAACCCTGATTTGTACCCCACATCTTTAAAAAAAAAAAAAATCCTTAACTAATTGTATCTGCAAAGGCTCTGTTTCCAAATAAGGTCACAGTTGTAGGTAATGGGGTTAGGACTTGGGCATATCTTTTTAGGGGACACAATTCAATCTACTATACTTAACAATAAATTTGTGTGAGTAGAAATGTAAGATCCAAGGACAGGCATATTCTTAAACCTCCTGGTACTTATTACCACATTGCTTTCTGCAATATGTAAGAGGGCCCGCTCATTGATCACCAGTAGTATAGAGCAGGGATCCCCAATCCCCAGGCCACAGACCAGTCCATGGCCTGTTAGGAACTGGGCCGCATAGCAGGAGGTGAGCAGTAGGTGAGTGAGCGAAGCTTCATCTATATTTCCAGCCACTTCCCATTACTCACATTACTGCCTGAGCTCTACCTCCTGTCAGATCATCAGTGGCATTAGATTCTCATAGGAGGGTGAACCCTATTGTGAACTGCACGTGCGAGGGATCTAGCTTGTGCGCTCCTTCTGAGAATCTAATGCCCGATGATCTGAGATGGAGCCACTGGGGAGTGGCTGCAAATACAGATTAACATGAGCAGTGAGGTTTGACTACAGAGACCATAATAAGTCAATTGCTTGCAGACTCATCAAAACCCTGTCAGTAAGTGGCAAGTGAGTTGATGTACTTCACTTGTACAGCTACATCTGGTGGCAGACTTTAAGTCAGAATCTGACACGTTTCAGTCTGCGTGTGGCCTGCCCATTATTTTATTTATCACTTTGTCCATGCATCTTTTTTTATGGTGAGTTGTATAATTATCTCATTATATATTACAATGTAATGATAAGAGAAATAAAATACACAATAAATGTTATGTGCTTGAATCATCCTGAAACTATCCCCTCCCACCCCCATCCCAGTCTGTGGAAAAAATCATCTTCCATGAAATTGGTCCCTGATACCAAAAAGGTTGGAGACAGTTGGTATAGAGAATACCCATTTGTCCATGTCCCTACTGCATTAAGTATTACCATTGTAAGGAGATCTTTGTTTCTTGAATAGAGTCAAACTAGACACTTATTTTTAAAATTTCTTTAGTCATTGGTGAAGTTGAACACAATTTTTATACTCAAACATTAGCTAGCTATTTCCCTAATTTTCCTAGCCATGTTGTAGTTTCAGGTTTTACATTTTACTTTATTCCATGCTGAATTTATTCATGTAGATGAGATGAGATGGGGATCTGAACAGATGGGGTTTTCTTCCCGTGGGTTTTCCCAGCATGTTTATTAGTTTATTCCTGTTTCCTCTGTGATTCTTTTGTCTGCAACCAGGAGTAACTTTTGCCCCCTTCCCCCTGCACAACAGCATTTGCCAGTGTCTCGAGATATTTTTGATTGTCACAGTGGAGCTTGGGTTGCAACAAGTATCTAATGGGCAAAGGCAGACATGGTGCCGAACGTCTTAGAATGCCCCACGATAGGGGATTCTCCAGCTCAAGATGTGCACAGTGCCTGTGATGGGAAACCCTGTTTTAAAGCTTTACTTAGACTAGCAACCTTCTCCTTGTTAATATCTTTCAAATACACAGCCACAAAGAAGAACAAGGCCGGGCACGGTGGCTCAAGCCTGTAGTCTCAGTACTTTGGGAGGCCGAGGCAAGAGGATTGCCTGAGCCCAGGGGTTCGAGACCAGCCTGGGCAACTTGGTGAAACCTTGTCTCTACAATGTACAAAAAAAATAGCCAGGCGTGGTAGTGGCAGTACGCACCTGTAGTTCCGGCTACTTGGAAGGCTGAGGTGGATGGATCCCTGAGCCCAGCAGGTCAATGCTGGGGTGGCGGTGAGCATGGCACTGCACTCTGCCTGGGCGACAGAGTGAGACTCTGGCTCAAAAAAAAAAAAAAGACCAAAATCATGGCCTGCTTGGCAAGATGGATGGATGGAGACTAATACCACACGTTCTCACTCATCAGCAAGCCCTGATCACTGGTCACAAGAGCACAAGGGTGTGATCGGCAGACACAGGACACTGTTGAGGGTGGAGGCACGTGGCAACACACTGGGCACCTGGTCCATTATTGGGGGAGAGAGGGCCAGCCAGAAGCACAAAATTCACTTGCACACAGCCTACTTAGGTAGCAGATCCTCACTTATTCCCCACAACTCTAAAATTAAACAATGTATATATCCTTCAATATATAAACCACCACTGCTACTCAGTCCAGGACCAGCTACATAGAGTTGCTACCCAAGTTGTTGCAAACATTTCTTTGCATTCGCCTTCCCCCTCCCCGCCCCGCAACTTGAAGACCCTGTTAGGTGTCTTATTGCATGTTTATCCACATTTCCTGACTGGAAATTGCTTGTTCCGGTTTTCACTCTACCTCTGAGGTGTACCTGTGGCCTCCCCACCCGAATTGCTTCAAACCGTTGCTATGATGTGAATAAAAAGCACTTGTCGAAATGTAATTGCCATTGTGATGATGTTCAGAGGTGGGCCCTTTGAGAAGTGACTGGGTGTAAGGGCTTCATCCTCATACATGGATCGATGCCCTTATTGAGGGAGTGGATGAGTCATCTCAGGAGGTCAGCCCCTTCTTCCCACTGTTTTGCGTTCATGCTCCCTCACCAGGCAGTGCATTCCGCCATGTTACAGTGCAGCAAGAAGGCCCTCACCAGATGCAGGCCCTTGTGCTTGGACTTTCCAGTCTCCAGGACTGTGAGCCAAATACACATCTGTTCTTTATAAATCACCCAGTTGGTGGTGTTCTGTTACACCAGCAGAAAAAAGACCAAGACAACCATGAGCATCAGACTAGCCTAAACGAACCCTCCAAACTAAGTGTCACCGGTTTTCTAATGGTACAATAATTGACACAGAAACATTTTACCTCAGTAACTTAACGTAAGAGTTTATCTTGGAGCTATTTATTCTGTTCTGTTGTATTGTTTGCTGACTTTTATACAGACCACATTATTTTTATTACCAAAGTTTATAATATGCTTTATGTCTATACTTCATGTTCAAGTGTATGATATACTTTGATATTGGGGCAGCCCTCTTCATGGCTCTCATTCCAGATGAAGCTGGGATTTTATGAAACTTGCCTAAAGCTGAGGTTTCCAAACTCTAATGTGTACTAGAGCACTTGGGGAGCATGGTAAGGAAACAAGTTTCTTGGAAACCTAGCCTCCCTGTTTTCCAATTCTGTACACTGGGCTGAAGCCCAAGAATCTGTACTTTAGTAAGCATCTGAGGTGCTGTTGGGGGCAATAATCCCTGTTCTCACCCGAGCACAGAGGCTCACGCCTATAATTCCACCACCTTGGGAGTTGGAAGTAAGAGGATTGCCTGAGTCCAGGGGTTGAAGACCAGCCCTGAGCAACATGGTGAGACCTCAGCTCTACAATAAATAAAAAAATTAGCTGGGTGTGGTGGCATGCACCTGTAGTTCCAGACTTGGAAGACTGAGGTGGAAGGTTCTCCTGAGCCCAGCAGGTCAAGCCTGCGGTAGCCATGATAGTGCCACTGCACTCCAGCCTGGGTGACAGAGTGAGACTCCAACTGGAAAAAGAAAAACCCTGGACTCCATTTAGAGATACATTGTGCGCTGCTGTGAAGTAATTTGTGCAGAATTAACAACGTTTACTGTCTTTGATTTGGGCTGTCTTTTCACTTTTTCTCAAAGTTTTCCCTCCATATGTTACATCTTGACGTTGCAAATGTGTTCTTTTTCTGTTCTACCTTGCAATTGTTGTTGCTTGCTCACAGGAAAGCTCTTGCGTTTTAGATGTTTGTTTTATATCTGGCCATTCACTCAACTCTATCAGTAAAGCGAATTCCTTTTCAACTTTTCACTTTTCAGGTGTGAGATGAGGGTGTGGTTGGTTAGAGCCTATCGTCTGGAAACAGATGACTTGTACCTCCTCCTTTATGGCATGACACCTGTCGTTTCTAGTTTATGTATCACCATGTTGCCCAAAGCTTCCACAACATTGCTGAATAGACACTGTAGCATCCACCCTTAATTTGCTTCTGATTCTAAAGGGAATGCCCCTGTTATGGTCTCGTTTTTAGGAATGATGCTGGCTATTTATTTTGGATAGACCTTTTTAGAATTTATGTCAAGGAAATAGCCTTCTATTTCCAGTCTTCTTACAGCTGCTTTAAAAAATATATGGAATGTGCGTAGAATCTTACTCATTTTTAAAAAATATATGTGATATTATCTTTTCCTTTTAAAATGCATATATTGGCCAGGTGCAGTGGCTCTGCCCAGCACTTTGGGAGGCCTAATAAAAAGGATGGCTTGAGCTCAAGGGTTTGAGACCAGCCTGGGCAACTTGGCAAGATCTCATCTCTACAAAAAAAAAATCAAAAAAATTAGCCAGGCATGGTGGCATGTGCTTGTAGTCCCAGCTACTCAGAAGGCTGAGGTGGGAGGATCACTTAAGCCCAGGAGTTTGGAGCTGTGGTGAGCCATGAGCATGCCACTGCACTCCAGCCTGGGCAACAGAGTGAGACCCTGACTAAAAAAAAAAAAATGCATATATTAATAAAGTTCCTAACCACCCTTACCCTTCTGAAATAATGCACACTCAGTTGTGGTGGCTTATTCTTTTTGTATATTCTAAATTGTATTCCCTAGCGTAGCAATCCCTCAACTGTGAGAGTTTTAGTTTTAAAAAGTAGCTTCCTGGCAAAACCATAGTTACAAAACCAAGGTTTCAAAGGGGGTTAGAAGCCAAGCAACAACTTTAATTTTGAATGTAATCAAGTTCAGTAATGTGAGAGTTCTCAATGGTGACGGCTTTGACAACAAAGCAGACCTGGTGAGGTTGAAGCCCATTCAAGTAGGGAATGTCCTTTCAAGTTACATTCTTTAACTGACCAGATAACATGTCTACAGCTTTATATTTCATCGAGCGACAATGTGCTTTGGATTTGAAATCTTCCTTGTTTGTTTTTACAAGTTTGGCTAACTACTCCTTAAACTACGGTGATTTTTAAAAAATTGTCAGAGTACTTACTGGCATGTTTTGGGGAGGCTGCCTGATGCACAATCCATATATTGAAAAGACGAAACCAAAAGAGATCTTTCTGAAGTAGCAATAGAGAAAACTACCCACAATATCTAAGGACAGTCTGTTTAAAGGCATAAATGGTGGATATAATTAAAACAAAAAACTGGGGGCCGAGCGCAGTGGTTCACACCTGTAATCCTTTTGGAGGCCAAGAAGGTCGTTTGAGGCCAGGAGTTCAATACCAACCTTGGCAATATAGTGAGACCTCATCTCTACAAAAATTTTAAAAATATGCCGAGCATAGTGGCATGCACCTGTAGTCCCAGCTACTCAGGAGGCTGAGGTGGAAGGATCACTTGAGCCCAGGAGGTCAAGGCTGCAGTGAGCCATGATCATGCCACTGCATTCCAGCCTGGGTGACACAGTGAGAGCCTGTCTCAAAAAAAAAAATTGTAAAGAATTGTAAAACTGCATAAGTTCAAAACTGTGAGAATTTACATATTTTATTTTTATTCAGAAATAAAATTGGCCTATATTGTCTTTTTTGGAGATATGCTTATCAGTTTTTGGCTTCAGAAATAGTCTATATTCAAAAAAGTTTGAGTAGGTTCCCACATTTTTCCATATTCTAGCATTATTTAGTATTAAAATTAGATTTTCTATAAAAGTTTGCAACTGTGAAAGGATAGTTTTCAAAAAAAGATAAATTCTTGGCTCTCATGCAGATATATATACATGAACACCTGCTATTGTATTGTGCTCATTAATCAGTGAGGAAACCAGGCAGATGATATAAACAGCTCAAAAGAGAATTTTAAGCCAGGCATGATGGCACACACCTGTAATCCCAGCACTTTGGGAGACCAAGGCGAGAGGATTGCCTGAGCCCAGGGGTTGAAGATCTGCCCAGGCAACTTGGCAAGATCTTGTCTCTATAATAAAAAAGTTAGCCGGGCATGGTGGTGCATGCCTATAGTTCCAGCTACTTGGGCGACTGAGGTGGAAGGATCACCTGAGCCCAGGAGATTAAGGCTGCAGTGGTTGTGATTGTGCCTCTGCATTCCGGCCTGGGCAATGGAGTAAGACTCCAACTCAAAAAAAAAAAAAAGAGAGAGAGAGAATTTCTAAAGTGGGCACACATGCATGTTCTCTCTCTCTGGCCCCACCTTGCTTCTCATTGTGCAGAGTACACCTGGGTTATTGCAAAAATGACTTTGGCTTAGATCAGCACCTCCAGCACTCTGAGTGCCTACACTGGACGTCCAAAAGACGTCCTAATGTCCCAGCCCTGCCTGGGGTCCGTGGGCCCTCCACCTTTCACGACGTCACTGAGGCAGGAGGATTGCTTGAGCCTAGGAGTTTGAGACCAGCCTGGGCAATATAGCAAGATCTCATCTCTACAGAAAAGTTTAAAGAAAATTATCTGGGCATGTGCCTATAGTCCTAGCAACTCAGGAGGCTAAGGCAGGAGGATCCCCTGAACCTAGGGGGTCGAGGCTGCCGTGAGCCATGATCGTGTCACTACACTCCAGCCTGAGTGACAGTAAGAATCCGACTTAAAATAAAAAATGCATATTCTCAGGCCCCACTCCAGATCTGCTGAGCCAGAACTTATGGGGTGGGGGCAGGGACCAGCCATCTCTGAATAGACCTGTGGGTGTCCTGATGCCTGTGGGAGTCTGAGACCCCTGCACAGGGCGTTGCCCACTCATCCTCCAGGGCCAGCATCAGGGCTGCTTATCTGCCAGCCTTCTCTGGCCCTCTCAGCTGACATGCGAGACTTCTCCCTGCTCCCATGATGACCTTGTCCATGGCAGTGACGTGGCACTTTCTCCATCATCGTTACTCTAAGGGTCTCCTCCCCAGAGCCCATCAGGGCTAAGCTCATTATTGATCTTTGTGTCTTGAGCGCCAGACCTGGTACTTGGCACAAAGTGACATATATTACATGATCACAAATGCCTTTTTTTTTTTCCTGCTCTGATGACCCCTTTTCAACCCCTTCCTGCCCTTTCTTTTTCTTCTGCCCTTGAATCTGGGCTTCTGAACATGAATAAGTTACCAGAATGAGACCCTGCTCTCTGAAGGTCCCGTTGTCACTGGATTCAGGTTTTCAGCCCCTCCGTATCTATGGTGTCTGTCAAGACTCAGAGAGAGGCAGGAGCTGGATAGACATGTGGCTGGTTATAGGGACTAGAACTTATGTGGTGGTAGGGCCGGTTGAACCATGCAAAGCTGTTGTCCACTTCCAATGCTGAAGCCTGAAGTCCAGTGGGCAGAGAGCTGGCCAAGAAAGATGGGTGCGGTGGGGTTGTGGGAGGAAGCAGAGGGAAGCCATCATGAGCATGGACAGGGACAGAGGACAACGGACGGGGTCATTCCTCTTTGCCTCCCACCTTTTTTTCTTTTCCTTTTTTTTTTTTTAAGTTTGGGTCTCACTCTGTCGCCCAGGCTGGAGTGCATAGCACGATCCTGGCTCACCACAGCCTTAACCTCCCAGGCTGAGGGGATCCTCCTGCCTCAGCCTCCCAAAGTGCTGAGACTACAGGCATGTGCCACCACGCTGGCTGATTTTTAATTTTTTTTTTTTAGACATGAAGTCTCACTAGGTTGCCCAAGCTGGTATCCAACTTCTGGGCTCAAGCAATCCTACCTCAGCCTTCCAAAGCCCTGGGATTACAAGTGTGAGCCACCATGCCTGTGCTGCCTCCAACTTGGTGATGTGGTGTCCTGCAGAAAGAGGGTGCCTTTCATCACAGAGCCAAACATGCTGCTGACCCAGCAGTTGGAGAAGCTGCAGGAGCTCCCTGGGGAAGGACTTAGTAGCTGCTCCATGCCTGGGGAAGCCACAGAGAAGCAACCTTTGTGTGAACTGCAAGCGACCCCCTGCCCTGCCATGTGTAAGAACAAAGCGGCTCAGTGCATCTCAAGTTATTCCAAGTTATTCAATTTATAAGCATTTTTTTTTTCATGGCTGCCAATTCGCTGTCACCTCCAACTGTGTGTGAAAATGCCTCTTGTGCCCACTCTCATCAGAAGCACAGGGGTAAGGGAATTCTGGGCAACGTAGTTCAGGTGAGCTAAGGTGACACATTACAAAGCCACCACAGTGTCCACATGTCTGATTCTGACATAAAAAATACCAAATATAGGCAGTTATTTGCAAGAAATACCAGTGCAGTCTGGGTGGCAAGGAAAGCCCTTCCTAGGCTGGCTGATGGTGAAGTTGGTTCTAGAAAGATGAGTGAGCACAACACAGGAAGACATCGCACGGGGCAAAATCATGATCCTCAAGAGGAGACCCCAGTCACCACTGAAAGGCATAATGATGCTCCATATGTTGTCTTTACTGGGGTAGGCTGGATTTTAGAAAGATGATCAGTAAGGATCAAAAGCAAAGCCGTCTCATTTTAATTAATCAGAACATCATCTAGGAATTATAATTAGCTGAGAGGTTTTTGTGAGAGGTGAGTACCATCAAGGGTGATAAACTTTAGTAAAATGTAGTGATGACAGTCCTGAGGTTTGGACTCAGCCACTTGCTAGTTGTGTCACCTTAGCAGGATGTGAAACCTCTGAAGGCCTTACGTTCGCAATTATGAACTGGCAGTAAGAATAGTCTCGATCTTACAGGGTTGCTGTGTGAGATTAGCAGGATGAGCCGTGCAGAGGACTTGGCAGAACCCCAGGCACACAGTGTAGTACCTGCTACCAATACTCACCGTCTTCATTGGCATCATCATTGTTACTGTTACTGTTATTATTTCCTTAGGAAACACTCTCCAGTCAGGTGGATCCCAAAGGCTAAATAGTACCCTTGACCCTCTAGCAGGCAAGTTTAGCAGACAGGATCTAGCACTGACTGCCAGAAGGAATTTGCTCTGCGTATTGTTATGCTTCCTCTGGATTCAAGTACAGTTGCCCTGGTCTCCTCATTCACAACTCCAAAATGTATGGCTGTAAAAATTCTATTTCCTGGATGGGCATGGTAGCTCAAGCCTGTAATCCTAGCACTTTGGGAGGCTGAGGTGAGGGAATTGTCTGAGCCCATGGGGTTTGAGGACAGCCTGGGCAACTTAGTGAGACCTTATCTCTACAATAAAAGCAAAAAATTAGCTGGGCATGGTGGTGCGTGCCTGTAGTTCTGGCTACTTGGAAGACTGAGGCGGAAGGATCACCTGAGCCCAGCAGGACAATGCTGGGATGGCCATGAGCATGCCGCTGCACTCCAACCTGGGTGATAGAATGGGACTCCAACTCAAAACAAACAAACAAACAAACAAACAAGCAAAAAACAAAAACAAAACAAAAAAGTTCTATTTTTCTTGGTTAAGAAATGAGCTTTGGGCTGGGCCCAGTGGCTCAGCCTGTAATCTCAGCACTTTAGGAGACTGAGGTGAGTGGATTGCCTTAGCCTGAGGGTTCGAGACCAGCCCGGGGAACTTGGCAAGACCTTGTCTTTACAATAAATAAATAAATAATTAGTTGGGCATAGTAGTGTGCACCTGTAGTTCTGGCTACTTGGAAGGCTGAAGTGGAAGGATCACCTGAGCCCAGCAGGTCAACACTGAGGTGGTGGTGAGTGTGCCACTGCACTCCAGCCTGGGCGACTGAGACTCCAATTCAAAAAAAAGAAAAAAAAGAAATAAGCTTTGCAGATTTAGATAGATAGATAGATAGATAGATAGATAGATAGAGATATATAGATTTTATTTTGTAGTGATGGGGTCTCACTGTGTTGCCCAGGCTAGTCTCCAACCCCTAACCTCAGGTGATACCCTCTCCTTGGCCTCCCAAAGCCACTGCACTCAGCCAGCTTGCAGCTTTTCTTCATTACCTGACCTACCAAGCCATGGGCAAGGATGTTTTTAGAACCCAGGGAGCCACGACTGGAGCCACAGCCACCCTGCCTGCTCAAGGATGCCTATGGGCACGTGATCACATGACCTCCCTGTAGTAGAGTTTAGGAATTCGTGGGGGGAAGGGGCCTTGGAAAAACAGATTCATGTCTGTCCACAGCTGCAGGTGTCATTTCCTAACCGCAAGCAGGAGCTGCGCAGCATTTTTCTGCCTGAGAGAGAGAACTGCATACTTGTTTGTCTTTGCTAAACAATGAAGCACAAAGAGCAGAATGCTGTCCTTTGATTAAGGAGCTGCTCTAGCCCCTTTCTTTGTCCTGTTGAATTTTCGTAAATCTTCATCTCCTGGGAATCCTCAGTCTCATCCCTCCCACCTCCTGTCTTTAATTAGGCCTCTGGTTTGTGGCCACTCAAAGTGGAGAGAAATACCTGAACTAGACTTTGGGAACGATTCAGCCCCTTCTGGTTTTATGAGTCAATTTCAGCACTGATGGATTGCCAGGTTACACTCTCATTTACATACCTCTCTTTTAAAACAAAATCAACAGATCTTATCAAGGCAATGCTTTTTCCTGCCTTACCAAACTCAAACTGACTTTATTTCAAGCATACATTCCCTGAGCGGAAGAAGTCAGCAGGTTTCTGCTCCTTGTACAATGGGTACTCCGGCGTCTCAACTGCGTCTCCAGGAAGGAGACGCCTCAGCATTCCTTCCACTTTCACCTTGCACCTCCGAAATACTTCCTGAACACATCCACACCGTGGTGTCCCAGCGGCTGGTGCTCTGGTCCGGGTGCCTGGGCCTCTGACAACAGTGCAGTGGCTTCTTGCTCCCTGGCACCAGTTGTGTTGTCATCCTCCAGGCTGGTGAAATCCTCTCCCTCTGGTTCGTAATCACATGGTGTCTCTGGCCAACAACCTTGAACAACCCCTACCCACAGTGCCCTTCCAGCTGTCTTGTTGGAAGTTTCTTCCAGACCGTCCTTTTATTTTTTTTAATTTTATACTTTTTGCAGTTGGAGTCTCACTCTGTTACCCAGGCTGGAGTGCAGTGGCATGATCACTGCCACCGCAGCCTTGACCTGCTGGACTCAGGCAATCCTTCCACCTCAGCTTCCCAAGTAGCTGAGACTACAGGCACCACCTACACATCACCACTCCCAGGTAATTTTTTGATTATTTGTAGAGACAAGTTCTCGCCAAGTTGCCCAGGAGGCTGGTCTTGAACCCCTGGGCTCTGGCAATCCTCTTGCCTCAGCCTCCCAAAGTGCTGGGATTGCAGGCCACTTCCAGATCATCTTAATTGTACCTGCTCTATTATCTGTGCCTGCTGCCTTAGGTGGGATCATCATGGCCTTTCCTGGGGCTCTGTAGAGCTTGTTTGCATAACAAAAGTTAATACATTTGCACTTGTGATTATTTAATTCTCTAGATACTTTGAGGTCCTTGCTGTCTTCCTAACTGTACCTTCCCCACTACCCACTGCAATAATCTGGCCCAAGGAAGGCTCTTGGTAAATGCTTATTGAGTAAATGACAATAGAATTTCCTTCTCTAGTGGCTATATGGATAACAGGGAGAGGCATAATAAAAACAATTACTTGGGTATTTTTCTGAAGAAACTAGAGAAAACTGCGAATAATTTTTTTGCAATTTTAAAGAATGGGCTAGACATTCACACCTAGAAGTTGAAATGTGAGGTTCCCTGGACACATGTCTCTTTTTAGAAATTTGAGTGTCTAGGCTGAATGCAGTGGCTCAAGCCTGTAATTCTAGCACTTTGGGAGGCCGAGGTGAGAGGCTTGCCTAAGCTCAGGGGTTCAAGACCAGCTTGGGCAACTTGGTGAGACCTTGTCTCTACAATAAATTAAAAAGAAATAAGCCGAGAGTGGTAGTGCTTGCCTGTAGTTCCAGCTACTTGGAAGGCTGAGATGGAAGGATCGCCGGAGCCCAGCAGGTTGAGGCCATGGTGGCCATGAGCGTACCACTGTACTCCAGTCTGGGCGACGGAGTGAGACTCCAACTAAAAACAACAACAACAAAAAGAAATGTGAGTGTCTACCTAATGTACAATGAATGTTTTCAGAGAAAGAAAAAAACTAGTTTTTTATCTTTTTTGCTGCAAAAAATAAATAAATAAAATTATACTTCTGATATAACCTTACTTCTGTAAGCTGATTTTGAATCATGGTTGGTCATGTTTTTTCGTTGTTGTGTTTTAATAAAGTAGGCTATTTTGACCCTACCCTCTAACAAAGATTTTTTTTGCTTGACCAAACTTTAGTCAGGGCTCATGAACCTTCTACAAGGCCCATCTGCCACTGCATTGTGAAATCGAATTTTAGCAAAAAACCCCAACCCATGATCATCTGCTCACCCACGGTATCTGCTCACCCATGGTATCTGCTTACCTTGATATCTGGCCACCTTCGGTCTCTGCTCACCCTCATTATCTAGTTACCTGTGGTATATGCTCACTCATGTTATCTGCTCACTCTGGATATCTGCTCACTGTTGGTACCTGCCCACCCTTGGTATCTGCTCACCCTGAATATATACGCACCCCAAAAACAAAATTTATTCATAAAAAACTGTGTATTTATTCTTACGCAAGGAAGAGGGTGTTGACATGTGTTTAAACTTCAGTCATCGTCAGAGTCCTCTTTGTGTGGTGCAATGCACCTATCGAGATGCTTTTTCCACTGCTCAAAACAATTTTTGAACTTGTCCATTTTGATATCTTTTAGTGCTTCTGCCATTTTCTGTTTCACCTCTTCCACATTGTCAAAACGTTTCCCTTTGAGGACCTTTTTCATCTAAGGAAATGAAAAAAAGTCGCTTGGGGTGAGATTAGTGAATAGGGAGGGTGGGGTCCGGGGGTCATACTGTTTTTGGTCAAAAACTGCTGAATACTCAAAGCGGTATGGGCAAGTATGCTCATAAATCACCCATCATGAAATGGGCAAATGTGTTAGAAGAATCTCAAAAAAAAAAAAAAAAATTACCAAGGCCAAACACAACCTCTCATGACAACACTAGCTGGTATACAGATGCCAGTGGGTTCTTAGAACACTCACCTTGTGGGGGAAGCCTGTAATACAAGGGGCCCACCCTCCACAAGATACTTCCGGGATTTGGGGGTCCCCCTCGTCTATTTAAGATTTGGTACTACATGCATGATCAGTGTTTGTATACCTAATTCTGAATTGTACCCCACATCTTTTTAATAAAAATTTTTTTAAAAAGAGAGACTAGGATACAGACGGTACAGAGGGAGGATATTGGCCTAAAAGCCAAGAAGGAAGGCTTCAGAAGAGACCCACTCTGCTGACGCCTTAATCTTGGACTTTTAGCCTCCAGAATTGTGAGAAAATAAACATATATTGTTTAAGTAAAAAAAAAAAAAGAAAAGAAAATACATGAGTAATAAGACAAAAAGCAATTAATCTAATTTTATTTGGACAAAATTAAAGTGGAAAATGTTAAAAAAGATGAAATAATTTTCATTTGTAAAAAAGAGGATGTATATTTAGGGTATTAAAAAAAAGATTTGACACTAATCTATGATTTTGGACACCCACTGGGGGTCTGGGGGACATATCCCCTGTGGATAAACGGGGATGTATTCACAGTGGGGATAAGGCAGCAACAGTTGCTTGCTTAGGAAACTTCATTGAGAAAACTAGACCATAGGCTACAAGGTGATATGGTAAATGGAGACTTAGAATGGCAGAATCTAGGATATTCTGTCAAGCAAGACTAGTTTGGCAGATTGCTGTTCTTTACTACTGAGTAGTTTCTTTCCAGAAAACTAACTCTTGGCCTTAGAGTCAAAGCACCACCCCTCCCCACCCTCAGACAGCTCGACGCAGACAAACTGAGGATACTGATTCAGTTTCCTCAGTCAATGGGCCTGCCTTTAACTCACCTCAGTGGAGGAAGAATTCGAGGTATGAGGGGGAGTATAACTGACCTGAGAATCCAAATAACATGCTATGAACCAGCTATCTAAGAAGGAAAACAAGTTATCCAGTAACTATTAATGCATAAAAGAAAAATAAGCTCTCGGCCCCTTCTGTGTGTTCTGTCTGGTGCCATAGAGCTGTTGAAAGGTGAGTTACGCGGGTACCAGAGATGGAAAGAAGTAGCCAGGCAGGTAGTGAGTCCTGAGAGGGACAGCAGTGCCCATTGTCCGGAAACCAGGTGGCCAGACCCTGACAGGGAGGGGCCTGTTGGTCTAAGAGTGGTCAAGAGGGCACAGGGAGGGGCTTGGGAGAGACCCCATGTGTGTCTCAAGGAATGGCTACCCCTGCCTCCTCTCCTTCCTCACCCAGGAGAGGAAGAGGGTGCTGACATATGACCCACCTGCACAGAGAAGCAGAGATGGGCCAAAGAAGGACGCCAGCATTTGAGCTGTGACTGGGACCATTGGGAGAGGACTGCCCAGCCAAGGTAATCCAGGACCAGAGCCCAGAGCATCCTTGGTCTGGTGAATAGCACTGGGCCCCTTGGAGAGCCACTGAGGGGCATGTGGCTGGGTTCAGGAGCAGCTTTGAGTTCAAGTTTCACACCTATCACTACCTTCTGAGAACATTTCCTGGTCTCTTCAAGAAGCGTTGGGGAACAGCCAGCCCTCATGGCGGCATGCTTGCAAGTTCTTGTGGGCTATTTCCACCTCCATATGCTTAATTTCACTGCTTAACATGGAGCCACCTTTGCTGATAATTATAGAGTCAGGGTATTCCGGAGAAACAGAACAAATAGGAAATGTATACACAAAAGAGGAGATTTGTTACAGGAATTGGCTCCGGCAAGTGTGGCGGCCAGAAGTACCATGCTGTGCAATCTGTAAACTGTAGACACTGGAAGGCCAGTGATGTCATCCAACCTGAGTCTGAAGACCTGAGCACCAGGGGAGACCATGGTGTCATTCTCAGTGTGAGGCCACAGGCCTCTGGCCTCTGGTATAATCTCAAGGTCCAAGGCCCAAGAACCTACAGTTCTGATGTCAAGGACAGAGGGAGATGGGTGGTTCAGCTCAGGAAGAGAGAGCTCGCCCTCTCTCCTGTTTTGTTCTGTGGGGGCCCTCGGTGGGCTGGGGGTGCCCACTCATACTAGTGAGGGTGGGTTTTCTTTACTCAGTCTACTGACTCCAATGCTAATCTCTTCCAGAAATCTCCTAACACACACCCTCAGAAATAGTGTTTTACCAGTTATCTGGGCATCGGTTAACCCAACCAAGTTGACACCTAAAATTAACCACCATTGCAAAGCGTCTTAATTCTGCTCCTGATTCTGAGGGCACACTCTTATTCATACCCTGGAGTCTCACAAGTGCTTAAAATGGCCATGAAATGGCATCATCTGTGGGAACTGGGAGAGGATTTGAGGAAGCTGGGGAAAGTTTGTCAACCCTTATGAGGCCTGTTCCAGGTTGGTCTTTGTACAGAATTGTGTCTGAGGTGAGAAGCTGCATGAGGCCACCTTCCCCGAGGTGTATGGAGCACCAACTGGCTTGGGAAGAACTGTACCAGGGGCTAAGTACATGTACAAGTCCTTGGTCTCACTGCTTTTGTCCTGGTGATGTGGTGGTTCTGAGTATTTGGGGGAGTCCAGAGCCTGAGATGCTGACTATTCTTCTGGCCATGGGAAGGATGCAGGGTGGTGGGCCGCCTTCCTCAGCATCCATCAGAGCTCCCACAAGCAGCCTCTGGCCTGGTGTATTTCATGTGGTTTTTGTCTTTCCAAAGAAGTCATCAGCATAAGGTAATTTCTAAGACTGTTTGAAGGATCCCCACCCCCCACTTCACCAAAAGAACATTGAAAGCATACCCTACATTCTCTTTTGTGTTCTTCTCAGGATTCCTAAGCAGTCGCCATTAAGCTGTGGTAAGTCTACGGTTCTATCTTCTTTTCCTGGACTACAAATGAAGTGAGTGTCGGTGATATTAAGACAACCATTTATAATAATAACAGCTTCCAAGGATCGAGCAGTTGCCATGCGCTTATCAGAGTCTGACGATGTTCATGGCAGCTCTAGGAAGTGGACACTATTCCGACCCCCATTTTATAGATGAGAAAGTTGAGGTCTGATGAGGCTAAGCAGTTTGCAGCATCACCCAGCTACTAGAGAATCTGGACCCAGGATGGATGCTCAAGACTCCTGCCCTGTTCCACGTTCCCATCAAAACAGAGCATGGAAGGAGTTTCACGCTGACCCCTGCCTTTGGGATCACACATCCTCGAGCAACTGACAGTTGAGTTGAAGACGAGAGCCAAGCTCAGCGTGGGGGTTTGACAGTTGCATGAATCTGCCAGGCATTTCTCAGTCTTAGGGTCTGTCATCAGCCACCCAGAATTCCACCAGAATGTGCTTCTTAGGTCCCATCTCATGAACTTCCTATGCCCTTCTTTCCCTTGGGACTTGGGTGATGCGTTTCTTATCTTTTTTTTTGAGTTGGGGTCTCTCTCTGTTGTCCAGACTAGAGTACAGTGGCACAGTCCCAGCCATGACCTGCTGGGCTCTGGTGATCCTTCTGCCTCAGCCTTCCAAGTAGCTGGAACTACAGGTGCGCGCTACCATACCCGGCTAATTTTTTGATTTATTGTAGAGATGAGGTCTCGCCAAGTTGCCCAGGCGGGTCTCAAACCCGTGGGCTCAGGCAATCCACTCACTTCAGCCTCCCAAAGCACGGGATTACAGGCTGAGCCACTGAGCCCGGCGCGGTTCTTATCTTGCTCTGGTTTGCTTTATGCTTGGATGTTCCTCTTCACTGAGCCAGGCCTGCGGTGTTGCTGTCAGAGCCTTGCAGAGTGAGCCGGTATCATGAGGACTTGCTGTTTGTCTTGGCTCTTTGAGCTGTGACTTTGGGCCAGAATGTGTTGCTGTGATGCTATTTCAAATCTGTAGGCCAGGAGCCAGCCACAAGGATCTCATTTTCTTTTCTTCTTTTTTCCATTATTTTTATTTTTATTTTTTGTAGAGATGAGGTCTTACCATGTTGCCCAGGCTGGTCTTGAACTCCTGGGCTCAAACAGTCCTCCCACCTCAGCCTCCCAAAGTGCTGGGATCACAGGCGTAAGGTGCCTTGTGGGCCTTGGATCTCGTTTTCTGTTTGCTCACAGTCAGACAGCTTTACAGAAGTTTTGTTTGTTTTTGTTTTTGTTTTTGCCTTAGGGATGGTAGCATGTGAAATCATTCCATATGGCCAGAGGACTAGACGATTCTGTAGAAAACCCAGATCAAACACGTGGGAAGTAATCACTCCATTGTCATCTAGAAAATAAAATTATTCATGTTACCCAGCCCTTTTTATACCTCCCAGGTTGCTGTGAGGAGATTCATTTGATTCAGGAAATATAAAGTACAGCTAAATCTTTGGGGAAAATTTGTGTGTGTGTTTACACAAACTTGGTAAAAGTTGTATTTATCAAAGATTGGGCGAACCACTCATGCCTGTAATCCCAGCACTTTGTGAGGCTGAGGCAGGAGGATCACTTGAGGCCAGGAGTTTGAGACCAGTCATCAAGAAAGAAAGAATCAAGGAAGAAAGGAATCAAGAAAGAAAGAAAGAAAACAGAGTGGCCACTACTAAGGACCCATTCACTGGCCTTAATTCTTCCATGTACTGAGGGAAACCACCTGGACCCTTGGAGTTCCTGGGTATCACCTGCTCACCAGGGTTGGGTTCTTCTAAATTAGTGTCACCTAAAAATCAATGTACCTTTCAAATAGGTCATGGATAGAATGACTTTGTCATTTTTATAGGGAATACTGTGAGATATCAGGTGAGATGTTTGGGCTTCAGTTAACAGGGTATCTGAATGTATTAGCTAGATGCAAAGGTTCAGCTGCTGTAACAAGAAACCCAATAATAGAAGAAAAAAAAGAAACCCAACAATAATGTGGCTTAAAAATGAAGTTTGACCAGGTTCAGTGGCTCACTCCTGTAATCCCAGCACTTTGAGAGGCCGAGGCAGGAGGGTGCTTGAGCTCAGGAGTTTGAGACCAGCCTGGACGACAAGGCAAGACCTCGTCTATACCAAAAAATACAGAAAGTAGCCACGCATGGTAGCAGACCTGTAATCCCAGCTACTCGGGAGCTAAGGTGGGTGGATCACCTGCACTCCAGCCTGGGCAACAGGGTGAGACTCTGACTCAAAAAATTAATAGATAAAAATAAGTTAATTTTTTTCTCAGGTAACAGTCCAGGGTGGGTGTTTCCTATCAGTGACAAGAGATGGGGCTCAGGGCAGCCAGGCCATGGATAGCATGGTTTCTATCTTGGTCGCCACCATCTAAGCACGTGGGAATTAAGTGTGTGAGAGAGGTGAGTGCCAGGCCAGCAAGTGGCACGCACCTGTCTTGCTCACACTCCATGGCCGAGAGATTAGCCGCGAGGCTGCTTCCAGCACAGAGGAGGCTGGGGACTGGCATGCTGCCAGCGACTGTTTGCCTAGCTAGGCTACTAGCACAATGGCAGAGGGGAGAATGGGTTTCATAGACAGTCAGCAGTCTTTGCCACAAGTCATCCCCCATGGCCACCAGGTATGGGTGCACCTAGAACACCCTTGTCTCGTCCCAGGGGAAACCAGCCACGGCCCATCCAGTAAATGCAGCACCTGAAAGCCCCACGAATGCACAGCCCCTTCCATCAGGTTCCGATGTGGCTCCTCACAGTCTCACAACCTGTGAACCAAAGGGCAAGGTGTCACTCCTTCTGCACTCGTACATGCAGTGCACAACAGGGGCAGAAACCACAGTTAAAGCCCCCAAGTTGCCCAGGTTAGTTTTGAACCCCTGGGCTCAGACAAGGGCCAGGCGCAGTGCCGCATGCCTGTGATCCCAGCACTTTGGGAGGTCAAGGCAGGAGGATTACTTGAGTCCAGAGGTTCGAGACCAGCCTGGGCAACATGGCAAGACCCCGTCTCTACAATAAATCAAAAAATAGCCGGGCATGGAGGTGTATGTATGTGGTTCCAGCTACTTGGAAGACTGAGATGGAAGGATCGTTTGAACCAAGCAGGTCGAGGCTGCAGTGGCCGTGGGTGTGTCACTGCACTCCTGCCTGGATGACAGAGTGAGACTCCAGCTCAAAAAAAAAGTTTTAAATTAGCCAGGCATGGGAGGTGTGCGCCTTTAGTCCCAGCTACTTGGGAGGCTAAGGCAGAAGGATTGCCTGAGCCCAGGAGGTCAGGGCTATGTTGAGCCATGAGCATGCCATTGCACTCCAACCTGGGCAACAGAGTGAAACTCTCATTCAAAAAAGAGAGAGAGAGAGAGAGAGACTCGGGGGCAATAGTAGCTCACGCCTTTAATCCTAGCGCTTTGGGAGGCAGAGGTGAGAGGATTGCCTGAGCCCAGGGGTTCAAGACTAACCTGGGCAACTTGGTGAGACCTCATCTCCACAATAAATAAAAAAATTAGATGGGCATGATGGCACACATCTGTAGTTCCAGCTACTTGGGAGGCTGAGGTGGAAGGACCCCCTGAGTCCAGCAGGTGGAGTCTGCGGTGGCTGTGATCGTACCATTGTCCTCCGTCTGGATGACAGAGGGAAAATTCCAACTCAAAAAAGAAAAAGGGGAGGAGGAAATGCTCACCGCAGTACTGGGGGCCTGGGACAGCCAGGGAAGGCCCTGCCTGGGCAGGAGAGGAGGCTCCAGGTTAGACTATGCTTCTGCCCTTCCAGGAACCCTTGCTTGCACTCTCTGTGTGTCTTCCCCTAGGGAAGAGCTCTGTCCATCCCATTTCCTCCCTGTCCAACTCTGCAGGGGACTCTGGGGATGTGCCCTCCTCGTGCTGCACGGCTTCCATGCCCACTGCCTGCTGGTGTGGACGCGGCCACCTGGAAGGGCAGCAGCTGTGGGCAGCTTAGATGTCCAGCAGGCCGCAGCCTGCTACCTGGCAGCCGGCTTTCTCCACTGTCCCTCCTATGCTCCCAGACCAGGGCCTTTGGCTGCTCTGTTCCTTTGCATCCCTGCCCTCCACGCTTCCCTCTCCAGTGTGTTGGCAGCTGTGTTGGGGCTTCTGGGAGGCATGGACTTGCGGGGGATGGAAGAGGCTTGTTTGCACCCCGGACTTCTTGCTGCTTGAGGAGTGCATGTCATAGGCTTTTCCTAAATTTCTCAGCTCTTCTTTCATCTGTCTCTTTGAAAATCCGTCTCGTTAGAGGTTCCGTGGGAATGATGTGTACTTTCCAAGTTAGGCCAGGCAGTAGTTGTTTGTTTTCAAGATCAAGAGACTTTGATGGCACAGACTAGTTTTTTGTAATTCATTTTCCTTATGACTCTTATTTTATTGTGGTAAAATATCATAACATAAAATTTACCATTTTGAAGTGTGTAGTTCAGGGGCAAAATGGTTTAAGTGATAACTCCTTATTGCCACATTTTTCCGGACCTGACAGCCATCCTTCTGTTTCTGCTTCTGCTTCTGTGAGTCTGACTCCTCCAGGCACCTCATGTAGGTGGAGTCCTGCAATGTTTATCTCTTATGTGTCTGGCTTCTTTTCACTCAGCATGACAATGTCAATGACTGGGCAGGTATCAAAACTCCCTTCCTTCCTAAAGTGGGGTCATATTCCCTTGTATGGATAGACCCATTTTATTTATTAAATATGTTCATCAACTGGTGGACACTCGTTTCCACCTTTTGGCTGCTGTGAACATGGGTGTACACATATTTGTTCAAGTCCCTGATTTCCATTTTTATGGTTCTATACCCAGAAGCGGAATTGCTGAATCATCTGGCAATTCTGTTTTAATTTTTTGAGGACCTCTGTTTTGTTTTTTCTTTTTCTTTCTTTTTCTTTTCTTTTCTTTTTTTTTTTTTTTTGAGTTAGAGTCCCACTCTGTTGCCCTGGCTGGAGTGCAGTGGCTCACTCACGGCCACTGCAGCCTTGACCTGCTGGGCTCAGGCGATCCACTGTGCCCAGCCACCACACAGTTTTCCACAGTAGCTGCACCATTTTCCATACCAGCCACAGTGCACAAGGGTTCTGCTCCTCCACATCCTTACCAAGACTGGTTATTTTTGTTTTCCTTTTCCTTTTTTTTTTTTGAGTCAGAGTCTCACTCTGTTCCCCAGGCTGGAGAGCAGTGGCACGCTCACGGCTACCCCAGTGTCGACCTGCTGGGCTCAGGTGATCCTTCTGCCTCAGCCTTCCAAGTAGCTGAAATTATAGGCATGCACTATAACACCCGGCTAATTTTTTGATATATTGTAGAGACAAGGTCTCACCAAGTTTCCCAGGCTGGTCTCGAACCCCTGAGCTCAGGCAATCCTCTCATCTCGGCCTCCCAAAGTGCTGGGATTACAGGCTTGAGCCACCACACCCGGCCTTTGTTTTCTTGATAACAGCCACCCTCGTGGGTGAGGTAGCACTTCATCTTTTTTTTATGAAATGGCTTTTTTTTTCATTGTATTAAAATATACACATCAAAAATTGCCATTGTGGCCATTTTAACTGTGCAACTCAGTGGCATTAATTATATTCCCATCACCACTCTATTTCTAAAATGTTTTCATCAGTTCATGGATGATATATTTTTAAATGAATTTTAGGCACAATGGCACTCAGTCTCTACATACTTTGATGTGTTTCTCTAGAAAATGGACATTTTCCTATATAATATGAGACTACTCCCACGTGAACCTTCACTCATATTTCACTGGCGAGACTTACTCCCAGGGCCACCCTCTTAGGGCGGCTGCAGATTCTAGTGTAGTTGAGTGGCTATTTACCTGTTACCGAGAAATGAGGGGGAATGAACTTCCGTGCTAGACCAACCATAGTAACAAAGCGGTAAAGACTTGTAATTGACTCACATGACAGAAAGTTTGGAGGTGCGTGGTACCAACCTTTTGGGTACTGTCTTTGTGATGCTACTGTATTCTTTCTACTGTCTACTCTGGTCCTCAGTATGTTGACTTTGGGCTCTCGTGTCTGTTGTCTCATGGTTTATCATGGCTGCCATAGCACAAGGTAGCACATTTTCACCGTGGCATCCCAAGTGGGGAAAAGGAGGGTGAGCAGAAGAGGGTGTCCACTGTCAGGGATACAGCCCTTTCCCCTGGCTACCTACTCAGTAGACGTCCCTTGCATCTCATGGGCCAGGTCAAGGGCATCTTGAGTTGAGAGGTACTTGTCAAAGGAAAATGAGGTAGCTATGAGTGGCTCAACCAGTCATGACCTGTACCATTAGGATAAGCACACCGCTGCCCCTAATCAAATTACACTTCTGTTAGCTAAGAAAAGAGGAAAAATGACTATGGGGCTGGCAATTACATCTGCCACATGTAAGCAGTATTTTTATTATTAAAGATATAGTCTATGGCCCTACCATCCTGAACATGCCTGATCTCGGAAGCTAAGCAGGGTCATGCCTGGTTAGTGTTTGGAGGCGAGACCACCTGGGAATATCAGGTGCTGTAGGCTGCCGGGTACAGTCGCTCATGCCTGTCATCCCAGCACTTTGGAAAGCTGAGGAGGGAGGACTGCTTGAGCCCAGGAATTCAAAACCAGTCTGGGCAACATAGCGAAAACTCATCTCTACTAAAAATCATTAACCAAGTGTGGTGGCACATGCCTTTAGTCCCAGCTACTTGGGAGGCTGAGGTGGAAGGATTGCCTGAGGAGGTCAAGGCTGCCATGATCGTGCCACTGCACTTCATCCTGGGTGACAGAGTGAGACCCTGACTCAAAAAAAAAAACTAAAACAAAACATATAAATGAACCCTGGGGAGGGTCTTGGCATGGAAGTTCAAAGAATTAAAGTAGAAGTGAGTTCCTTCTGGATTACTCTGTGAATGGTGTCTGTACAGTGTGCCCCATCTGTTTCTTTGGGCCACTAGTATGGAAGGATCTCTGTAAACATCTGTCAGGTGAAGGAAGGTGACTGCCTGGAAAGATCAAGAAGCATGGAGAAAAACTAGACACCACTGGTCCTGCTAGGAACTCATTGTATTCTCTTGGGAATGGTAATATTTCAGAGAAACTCCTTACTAACCATCATCCTGTCTCTTGCCAGCGCTTGTGAAAAATTTTATGGGGGGAGATTGACCTCCTAAATTGAATAATATTATTTATATCTGCTGATTGGGGAGAGTCATATACTCTTAAGGTGACCCTAGGTCACCTGACTCTTGTGCCTTTCCAAACTTAGGATTCAGTGAAAACAAAATGTTAACTGTCAAAAGAATGGGTGTGACATTTGCTGGTTATGTTGCATATCTCTTTGTGCTGATTTATATCTGAGAGCTTGTAAACATTTTAGGGAAAGGAAAAAAAAAAAACACCAGAACAGTCCTTGTCATGGACCCTTATAATTGCAAATGAACGGTAACATAACTCAAGCCCTTCATACTTCCCCATCACACACTTGGAAAATAACTTGAGATTTTCAGGTTGTTAAAAAAAACCAAGAATGCTCTTGGTTCACGGACTCTGTGACAGTCGTCCTGATCATTAGTGGGTGGCTCGTTCATCTTTCCTCCTTCATTCCAGCTGGCCCTGGGAACAAAATGAAGAATGACTGTGGCAGGGAGCTCATTTCCTGATAAATTACAAAACGAGAACCGAGCACTGACAGCACTTGCAGTGGGATGTGGTCCACAGTTATGGGAAGGTTGACTGTGCCGGGCACTGTTCTACACGCTTACAATGTATTTTCAGTCCTCATCATAAAAAACCCATAAGGTCGATGCCATCATTATTTTCACTTTACTGATGAAGAAACTGAGGCACAGAGAGGGCTAAACCAAGGCCTCACAACTAGTGGTGGGCAGAGCTGGGAGTCCAGGCCCCGGTGGTCCGGCCCCAAGTCTATGACTCCAGCTGCCTCTCTCCATGACCCCAGGGAGGGCAACGTCCTTTCCAGCTTAGAAAATGTGACCTTCACTTTTCACACTTCACAGTCATTATTTTGAGTGACTTTTCTTTAGCAAAGTCTGAAAGCTGTCAATGAAGAAGATTTTGTATACTCTGCCCTCCTGTTTGTAGGATGGAGGAGGCTGACCATGACTTGATGGAACAGGCAGCTTGTCTTCTGGATCAGCTGGCATTGGAAACAGCATGCTGGATTCCTTGACGACCATAGCTTTATTGACTAGTACAGTAAGAACTGCTTGGAATGTGATGATAAACGTATGAGTTATCAAGGACCTGACTTTATAAAGATTCTTTTCTTTTTTCTTTTTGAGTAGGAGTCTCCCTCTGTCACCCACGCTGGAGTGCGGTGGCATGCTCATGGCCACCGCAGCCTCGACCTGCTGGGCTCAGGCAGTCCTCTTGCCTCATCCTTCCAAGTAGGCATGTGCCACCACACCCAGCTAATTTTTTTATTTATTATAGTGGCGACATCTTGCCAAATTGCCCAGGCTGGTCTCAAACCCCTGGACTCAGACAATCCTTTCACTTTGGTCTCCCAAAGTGCTGACATTACAGGTGTGAGTCACTGCACCCCACTTATAAGGACCCTTTTCAAAGCAATTAAAGGTGTTGGAGTCTTAGGTATCAAGTGAATATGGGCTTAGAGTGACACTCTGTTTGCTTCCACAAGACAGTAAATTTATTTTTTATTTTTATTTTTTTGAGTCAGTCTCTCTCTCTGTTGCCCAGACTGGAGTCGGTGGCACAGTCGTGGCTATTGTAGCCTTGACCTTTTGGGCTCAGGTGATCCTTCTGCCTCAGCCTTCCAAGCAGCTGCAACACTGGCACACACCACACACCTGGCTAATTTTTTGACTTATTGTAGAGATGAGGTCACACCAAATTGCCCAGACTGGTCTTGAACCCTGGACTCAGGCAATCCTCTCACCTCGGCCTCCCATAGTACTGGAATTACAGGTGTGAGCCACCATGCTCGGCTAGATTGTAAATTTCCAAATGACCAAGTGTTCTCTTGAAGTTTGCAGCTGGAGGACTTACAGAGCAACAGAAATGTCAACATTCTGAGCTGCTGTAAACTTTCTGCTCCAGGTCATCTTCTCTCTGAGGAAAAATGCCACCTTCAGGGATGCCAGGTCCCAAAGGGAACAGGGAGACCAGGATCACCACCACCTGGCTCACAGTGTTGAAAAGCCCCAGCTCTGCTGTCTCACTCTTACCACAGGCTGAGGAAAAGAGAATGAAGATCACTCAACCTTCAGGAAAGACATTTACTGGAAGAGAAATAGGCAGAGTATTCACAGTGCTGGCTCTCTAGGAAGAATCGGCCATCTGGATAACAGCTTTGCAAATCACTTGGATAAATGATGTCATTTGGAGGAGAGTCTTCCAACCCAAATCTAAATGCCAGAACCCGCCCAAGAAGGTTTATGCAGTTCTGGCTCTTTTCCTCCATTTGTTAGAACTCACGAGGTGAAGTTGTTCCAGATAGAACTAATCATGTGGGACTTGGAAATAATTATCTGTAATTTTTTACCGTGAAATATTGTTAGAAGATTAATATCAATAGAGTAAATGCTACCCAGAATAAAAAAAGAAGTACAATTCAGAATGCACAGAAAAAACAAGCCAGGTGTAGTGGCACATGCCTGTAATCCCAGCTACTAGGGAGGCTGAGGCAGGACGATCTCTTGAACCCAAGAGTTTTAGTTCACCCTGGGCAACATAGTGAGACATAATCTCTTTTAAAAAAAAAAAGTAAAACAAAATAAAAGTATCTTTGGAGTGTGGAGTATTACTTTCTTCTCCCCTTTCCTTAAAAAAGCAAGGAAAAACATACTCTGCTAACTAGGCTGCACCTTATTGATTTTGCTAAGGGAAAGAGACTTATCCTTGCTAGGAAATGTAAGTAAAGTTTGGATGACACTTCCTAATGTGATTGGGAGCAAGGGACCAGCTTGCTTTCGTGGTGTCTGGAAGGAGGGAAGAAAGAGAGACATCTCTGTTTTAACTTTAATTCTCAGGCAACAGTGAGGCAAAGTTAAGAGAGTTAATTTGATAGATCAGTTGACTCTTTGCAGAGGCCCTTCCAGTCAAGTATGCGAACTTGTCAAGCCAGAGCAGCTTAGAGAGCATCAGTGTACCTCACCCAATCGACTGTTCATCTGGCACCTCTGGGAACCCCCCAGCACCTAGAGCAAGGGCACATCTGTGGGGTGACTCTATGCAGATTCTTGTCACAGTGTGAGATGAGGATGGGCTCAAGAAGGACAAGTGGAGACCTGGGGGCAGAAGAGAGAAGTGACTGAGGCAGAGTCCCCTTTTTGTGGTTATCATGGTCCCACCGGGGAGAGAGAAAGAGTAGAACCCAGGATATGGCGGGTGGAGCATTGATGGGTCAACACACCAAAAAACTGGTCTCGAAAGGGCTTGTACTTGGATCTTCTGGTCTCCAGAATGGTCTTGTCACTTAACAGGGTCTTTTTTTTTTTTTTTTTAGTCAGAGTCTCACTCTGTCACCCAGGCTAGAGTGCTTGGCACACTCACGGCCACCGCAGCAACCTACCGGGCTCAGGCGATCTTTCTGCCTCAGCCTTCAGAGTAGCTGGAACTACAGGCATGTGCCACCCTGCCCAGCTAATTTTATGATTTATTGTAGAGATGAGGTCTCACCAAATTGCCCAGGCTGGTCTTGAACCCCTGGGCTCAGGCAATCTTCTTGCCTCAGCCTCCCAAAGTCCTGGGATTACAGGCATAAGCCACCTCACCCGGGGTAACAGGGTCTTTTACAGAGCAAAGGTGGGTACAGAGATGGAATACACAAGAGAGCTTTCACACACACACACAAACACAGAAACACAAACACACGGACACACACACACAAACTCAGACACACACACAGACATACACAAACACAGAAATGCACAGACACACACATAAACACAGATACACACAGACACACACAAACAATACACAAACACACACACATACAGACACACACTCACACAGATACACACAAACACAAACACACACATAGACACACACAGACACACACAAACACAGGCACATACAGACACACACACACAGACACACACAAACACAGACACACACACATGCATACATACAGACACATACACACAAATACACACACAGACACACCCACACTCACACAGACACACACATACTCACACACAGATACACACAAACACACATAGACACACACACATTATTCTGATCTTAAGCTCATACTTGTCAGTTGCCAAACAAACAAGTCCTGGTGTGGTGGGGCATGTCATGACTGAAGTGCATATTCTTCATTCTAAGAATCTTCCTCGACTACTCAAGAAATCTGACTTAAGTCTTCACATATTTCCTGATCCTTGTCAAAGTGATTTATAAACTATCTAGGATCTAACCAAATGCAGTAAGACAGTAGAGACCTATAGTTTTAAAAGATTTCACCAGATCACAGATTTAAGTATAAAATTATCAATCTTTTAGAAAAAAACAGGAGGAGTGGGTACACTTGAAGCCCAGACTCCTATACCACTATACAATGCAAACTTGTGTACCCTCTAAATTAGGGGTCCCTAGCTCCTGGGCCATGGACCAGTACTGGTCCGTGGCCTGTTAGGGACTGGCCGCACAGCAGGAAGTGAGCGGCAGGTGAGTGGAGCTCTGTCTTCTGTCAGAACAGCAGCGGCATTAGATTCTCACTGGAGTGTGAATCCTGTTGTGAACTGTGCATGCAGGAATCTAGGTTGCATGCTCCTTAAGAGAATCTAATGCCTGATGATCCTCACCCCCCATCCATGAAAAAAGTGTCTTCCACAAAACCAGTCCCTGATACCAAAAAGGTTGACACTGCTCTAAAGCTGTTGAAAGACAGGAACAATAGAATAAAGAAAAAGGAGAAAATCTTCGAGATGTATGGCTAGGCAAAGAGTTATTAGGCTTGACATCAGAAGTGTAACCCATAGAAGGAAAATGTAATAAATTGGGTCTTACTAAAATTTAAAACTCTTGCTTTGCAAAAGACCCTGTTAAGTGCCGAGACTGCTCAATGAGGAAAAGAATCTTTTAAATAAATGGTTCTGGGTATTTACATGCAAAAGAATGATGTCACCTATGCCATATATAAAAATTAACTCAAAATGGATCAAAGACCTAAGTTGGAAGAGCTAAAACTATTTACTATACTCTTAGAAGAAAATGTAAGGGAAAAGCCTCATGATATTGGACTTGGTAGTGGTTTCTTGGATAGGACACCAAAAAAGCACAGGCAACAAAAGGAAAAAATAGATGAACTGAACTTCATCAAAATTAAAGACTTTTGTGCATCAAAGGACACTATCAGCAGAGTGAAAAGGCAACTCACATGATGGAAGGACATTTTGCAAATCATGTATTTGTTAAGAGTTGATATCTAGACTATATAAAGAACTCCCTACAATTCAACAACAAAGCAAACAAACAACCCAATTTTAACATGTGCAAAGGACTTTACGAGTCACTTTCTAGAAAAGATACACAAATGGCCAATAAGCCTGTGGTCATGTGAACCTACCCAGGTGGTCAAGTTGCGTAGAACTGAATACATAACAGAGAAAGGCGATCTGGTGAAGTCTGAATAGAGTTGAAGGATCGTATCAGTGTCAGTTTCTCGGATGTTGATATTGTACTGTGGTGATGTGACTGCTGGGGAGACAGAGTGAGGAACGTACAAAATCTCTCTGTATTATTTATTGTAACTGCATGTGACTTTGCCATTGTCTAAAAAAAAGGCATATTCAATAAAAAAGCCCTGCAGAAGCACCAAAGTAGTTCCACTGCCAGTTAATAATAAAACCACTCAAAAACTTATTCTGTTCACCACCCAAAGCATTCCTTTGAGTTAAGAAAGGCCAATTGGGCAACCCCCTCGGGTCCCCTCCCACTGTGGGAGCTTTTCTGTCCTCTCAATAAATCCTGCTTTCTAAAAAAAAAAAAAAAGAAAAGAAAGGGCAATCTTCACCGATCATTTGGCGAGGGATACAGTGTGACTTTCCCAGAGCTTGGACATAAGGTTGCCCTGTGAGAATTAAACTTAGTGAAAATAGAATTTAGGAGACTAACCAGTAGTCACTTTACATGCTTCAAACAAAACAAAACAAAATCAGTGCATGCTGAAAGAACAAAACAGTAGAGTATCAGGAAGGTAGACCTTTTATGTTAAGATAAGGTTGAGATATTGATTATTTGAAAAGTCATCTAAAAAAAATGAATACCTGCCAGGCATGATGTCTCAGCTGCAATCCAGCACTTTGGGAGTCAGAGGCGAGAGGATTGGCTGAGCCCAGGGTCTCAAGACCAGTCTGGGCAAATTGGTGAGACCTTGTCTCTACAATAAATCAAAAAATTAGCTGGGCATGGTGGCACACTCCTGTGGTTCCAGCTACTCAGGAGGCTGAGCCAGAAGGATTACCTGAGCCCAGCAAGTTGAGGGTGTGGTAGCTGTGAGTGTGACCCTGCACGCTCGCCGGCGTGACAAAGACTCTGACTGAAAAAAAAAAAAGCATGACCCATAGAAGAAAAAATGTAATACACTGGATCTTATTAAAATGGAAAATTCTTGGTTTGCAGGAGACCCCATTAAGTGCCAAGACATTCCATGAGATCCACTGGAGCATCTCTACCTGTCCTTGCTCCCAGATGTTGATTTCCCACATGGATGTTTCTAGAAGGGAGCCAGAGTGGGTGTCTGTTCATCTGACAGTTGTGCCTCTCACCGTACATCGCTGAGGTGGCTTTCTGACTTAGTCACCGATCTGTTGTAAACATGGCCGACATTTCTTCTGGGGTTGGTAGTTGGAGCATTCTGTCACTGAAGACAGGAAATACCGGACTTGAGTTCACCTCCAAGGTCCTGCCTCCCTGGGAAGTCTCGGGCTTGGGCATCCTTCCTTTCTTCGAGTTCAGCAATCTTCATGGAGTGAGACAGAGAGATGGTGGTACACACTTAGTCCCTGGCCCACACCCAGGAGTAGATACCGGCAAAGCTGGACTGGGAACCGTCGTGGCTGCCCTCAGCCCATGGGAGAAATCAGAGTACCCTTGTTCAGGACAGACCTGGAATGACTGATGTACATGCTCCATCATGGCTCCTGTGTTCTGTGCTCCCTCCATATCGTGGCTGCAGGTGGAATCATTTTTGCTGGCATAATTGATACCTTTATTATGAGCCCACAACTTTTTGGACATATAAATGGAAACTGACTAGCCACATGTTCACTGTTCTTCCATATGGTATTAACTGGGAAGCACAAACCACTAGCTCACATGGCAGCATTTGTGTACTGCACAGACTGTTAGACACAAACAGTTGCATTCGCCAAACGCCACCCCAGGATTTCTACCCCCTGGTATAGTCCCTGGCACAAGAAGGATGTCAGTCATTGTGAACTGGTTTGGATTGGATTAAATTATCAGAGGTGGCTCTAATTTCATTCAGCTCCTAGATTCTGTAATTTATCTGTTAATGATACCCCTGCCCAGATGTGTGTTTAGATAAAGGCACAACTGTTCAAAGACATGTTATTAGGTCCAAGTGTCTGACTCCTGGTCTGAACAATCAACCTAAGCAGGAAGGGGTTGCTCTGGGCACTGAGACCTCCTGAGTCCGTGCAGAAGGAACTGGTTCACCAGCATAATAAAGGAAGCACCGTGTTCTCTCTCTGGTCTCAATACTTGGATAGTTCTGAGAGCCCCAGCACGTAAAAGTGGATGTCACAGAAGTATTCAGAAATGTGGCTGTGCAGGCTCAAACCTAATAAGCAAACCTGCTGTAGTTCATTGTAAAACTCAAAGGGCATTGGTCTCTCCCTAGAGGTGCCATTTAATCACAGTATCAATCTGTCAGGTCCCAAGGGAGGTCACTAGGGCACTTTATTTTCTTGGGGCAGGTATTTTCTGCCCTGAGATTATATTGGCATCCAGCATCTCAAATAGATTTTGCCCAGTGGTTTTTGGCAAAGATAAGATGTAAAGTAATAATTAGTTATTTCTGTTTAATACCAATCATTTTTTCACAGACACTTCTGAAACTTCCAGTTTTCACTACATTGGGAAGGGCAGGTTTTTTATAATTATATTTTTGCTTTAACAGAAACAAAGCACTGAGTACCACATGTTCTCACTCATAAATGGACCTTGAACAATTATCATAATACTATAGGAAAAGGATTGGGGCCAGGCTCGGTGGCTTAGCCTGTAATCCCAGCACTTTGGGAGGCCAAGGCGAGTGGATTGCCTGAGCCCCCGGGTTTGAGACCAGCCCTGGCAACTTGGTGAGACCTCATCTCTACAATGAAAAAATAAATAAGCCAGACTTGGTAGCACATGCCTGTAGTTCCAGCTACTTGGAAGGCTGAGGTGGAAGGATCGCCAGAGCCCAGCAGGTCGACACTGGAGTGGTTGTGAGTGTGCCACTGCTTTCCAGCCTGGGCGACAGAGTGAGACTCCAAAAAAGAAAAGGATTGGTAGTAGTGGGAAACTGCTGTGGGGAGCACACCTCATCAACAAGGGTATCTGCATAATGAACATGTGTATGCCTAACCCTGAATTGTACCCCACATTTTTAAAATTAAAAATTTTTTTAAAAAGTGACATCCAATGGCTGGGTGTGGTGGCTCATGTCTGTAATCCCAGCATATTGGGAGGCCCAGGAGGGAGGATCACTTGAGCCCAGGAGTTCGAGACCAGCCTAGGCGATATAGCAAAACCTCAGCTCTACAAATAATAAAAAAAAAAAGTAGCCTGGTGTGTTGGTGCACCCCTGTAGTCTCAGCTACTCAAGAGGCTGAGGCTGAAGGATTGTCTGAGCTCAGGGGGTTGAGGCTGCGGTGAGCTCTGATTGTGCCACTCTACTCCAGCCTGGGCGATAAAGTGACACCCTGACTCAAAAAGAAAAGCAGCATCCAAAATGCTTGGCATCTGGGTTTTTCCCCCAGTATGTTTAGTAGAGCTAATTTAAAGTTATACACAATGCACTGTTTTCCAGAGCGTTCATCTTCAGAGTCTTCCGTGACAGCTGTTTAACAGCATGTTGAAAGGAAAGTTCAGATCTGCAAAGCATTTGTCATTTTCTCTTGCATGGCTAATTTATTCAGTGGCCATTTCTTTGCAACATTCTTGTCTGCCAGACTCTAGACTTATATACATGTCAGATCCATAAATCCACACGTATTAATATTAGCACTAAAAGTAGGTTGGAGTAGCCTTTGGCACCTAGCTCTTCTCCTGGAAGTCCTAATCCAAACTCGTTTGTCTTTTCTTAAATGTATCGATGCTGGCCAGGCACAGTGGCTCACACCTGTAATCCCAGCAATTTGGGAAGCCAAGAGGGGAGGATTGCTTGAGCCCAGGAATTCACACCAGCCTGGGCAACATAGCAAGACCTTGTCTCTACAAAAATTTAAAACTTAGCCAAGGGTGGTGTTGCACGCCTGTAGTCCCAGCTTCTTGGAAGGCTGGGGCGGGAGGATAGCCTGAGCCCACGAGGTTGAGGCTGCAGTGAGCTGTGATCATGCCACTGCACTCCAGCCTGAGTGACAGAGTGAGACCCTTGACTCAAAAAAAAAAAAAAAACCAGAACCCAAATGATTGTTGCTTATACAAGGATGAGTGCATTTGTGAAAAATTTTCCATTTGTTCTCAACTGAGATTCTGGAGCATTTAAGCCAATGCTAGCAAGCAATCATCTGTGTTAACTGCTCAAAGGACTACCCTGTGAGCAGGTGGCAGTAATGATACTGACTTGAATCATGGTTCATAATATATATTTTCTTTTGGTCAGACTAAACTTCCTTTCCATACTGAAAGCAGAAGGAACTTTCCTGCCTTCATTGTGAATACCTGTTTGTTTTCTCTCAGTGGTCCAGGCATGGATGGGAAGAAATGCAGCGTATGGATGTTCCTGCCTCTCGTGTTCACTGTGTTCACTGCAGCTGGGTTGTGGATCGTGTGAGTATTCTCTAATTGCTCAAGGATTCAGGCGCATGTTGATAAAAACGTCACGTTCCGATAGGGCACATCCACATGGATGCATTTATAAATACTTCAAAATCATAGCTGCACTCATTCAGTCTTGCTAAATTCCCATTTCTTTTCCCAACTTGCATCACTCCAAAATAAATAACAAAAGTGAGTAATAAATTATGCAAAGCAGGTGGTGAAGAATACTGGTTTTAGTTTGGTTTCACATGTTCTTGTTGTAACGAACACTGTGTAAAACTAGTTCTGGGAATTCATTAGTGGCAGGATTTTCTGCTTTGACGTGACCTTGCTGTGGATTCCACCCATGGCCCAGTTCAGAGTCCAGTTATGTGACTGAGTCTGATGTGTTTATAAGATGAATAGTATTACACTGAAAGTCTTGGGTTACCACAAAATGTTCCTATGCGTCCTTATTTCACATCATAATTCACTTTAAGAAAATTATTTTAGTTCCTTGAAGTTCACTAATAAAGGCGGACATGTAGTCCTGAGAAATTAAAAAGTTTTGTAAGTTCTCATTTAGTTTGCTCAAGATTGTAAAGTCTATTCTTTGTTTTTCAGTTTCTAGGTTATAATAATAAATTTCAGAGGTGTTTAGTTTGGATAACTAAAGAAATATTATTAATAATGACATTTGAGCTTCAAAGTACTAAAAGGCCTAGGCACAGTGGCTCCTGCCTGTAATCCTAGCAATTCGGGAGCCCAAGGTGAGAGGATCGCTTTAAGCTTAGGAATTTGAGACCAACCTGGGCAACATGGCAAGACCTCATCTCTACAAAAAAAAAAGTTTAAATAAAATAATTGTAGTAAAAAAGCATTTTCTTAGAAAAAAATTAATATGATTCAGTGTGGTTAGTCTAATAAAGCTGGGAAACAAATGATTCTTTTGTTCCATTTCTTTGTTTTGCAAACGTATCATTTTTTTCTCGATAGATACTTTATAGCTGTGGAAGATGACAAGATTTTACCATTAAATTCAGCAGAAAGGTAAAGTCTGCCTCTTCTCTGAGTTCTTTGCTCTTCAGTGGATTTAGCAAAAACTTTGCCACTGGCGAGGTTAAGTTGTACAAATGACTGCGCTCTAACCTGAGTGTTTGGTTTTGTCATCCAGGAAGCCTGGAGTGAAGCATGCTCCATATATAAGGTATCTCTGAAATCCTCTCTGGTCTGCTGGGTCTTGGGAAAGTTGGGTGGTTATGGGTTTTAACATGGTAATTCTAAAACATTTCATCTCTTTCAAGTATCGCAGGTGATGACCCTCCTGCCAGCTGCGTGTTTAGTCAGGTGATGAACATGGCAGCCTTCCTGGGTAAGGACAGCCTAAGAATGCATCCTGTATTTTGGTACATGTCCTTTGGATTTCTTCCTCCCAAAACTGTGTCAACAGTGGTGGTCTCAGCTGATAATTCAGTATCATATCAACACACTGAAGCCAGTTTTGTGTTTTGAGGTTTCTTTCATACATCCATTGCTCTCCTTACACCTTTCTCTTCCCTTAACCATGTTTATCATTTCAGTGCACTCTTTATTTATTTTTTGCTGCATAATATATCTCTTGTGCCATAAGATCCTGCATGAGAATGTAGATTATACAATACTTTTGCTTTGAAGTGAATGCCTCATTTATTCCTTCATTGGCAAAGATGAAAAAGATGCATAGGCTCTTTGATATTTATCGATGTGTGTGGATATTGTATTTAAACCTAAATGTCAGCCAGTTATGGTGGCTCACATCCATAACCCCAACACTTTGGGAGGCCGAGGCAGGAAGATCATTTGAGGCCAGGATATCAAGACTAGGCTGGCCAACATAGTAAGACCTCATCTCTACAAAAAAATTTTAAAAATCAGCCGGGTGTGATGGTGCGCTCCTATAGTCCCAGATACTCAGGAGGCTGAGGCAGGAGGATCATGATCGCACCAATGCCCTCTAGCTTGGGCATCAGAGCAAATCGCCTCTCCCTCTAGAAAAATTACATAAATAATTCATCAAATATAGCTCCCAAGTTTATCTGGCTATAAAGCTTATGTTTAACTAGTTATGAAAGTATTTCCCAAAACAGATTAAAACAAGTCCTCTTCTTCAGATGACATTTGTTATCCTCTTATCCTCCGGTCTTTTCTGTTCCTCTAAGAAGCACTTAAGCTTTTGCTTGCTCTCGCTCTAAGGTACTGCAGCATCCAGTGAGTATTCAGTGCTATGTTTCATCATTCTGAGTACCATCTGGGAGACAAAACTGATTAGGATGAATGTTCAGTGGGAGCAAAGCAACAGTTGCTTATTTATCAGCTTCAGGAGTGGAAAGGAATCCATTTACTAAAGATTCCTTCTCTAAACGGCAGAGGCTTTCACCTCCCCAGGCCTGCCTCCGTCCGACCTCAAGCTGTTTCTTTAGACTCCATAACTGTCTGACTGTAAGGAATGACCCAGCTGCCTGTAAGTCACTGCTTTGTGGCAGCCGCATAGATCATAATTTACAACCTAAACATGAGTCAGTGCAGAATTTATTAAAATTAGTTAGCAAAGATCTTTCATCTTTTTTTTTGACAGGCTAACCAAAGATTGAATGTTTAGTTATTTTCTTTATGGAATTGATTATGCTCTTTGTTCTGAACCCATACTTTTCTGTCCACTGGGGGAAGAAAAAGATCCAAAACAAATTTCTTGAAAGGAATATACTTTCCTGCCCTGGGCAGGCTGTGAGGATACAGCTGACAGCGAATGATCTCAGTTACCTCAGAGCGGCCGCTGCCTTTCTTCAGCCAAAACGTGTCGACTGTTCTGTTTCACTGCAGTCATAAACAGGAGTTATTGACACATAGACCGTAAAACTAAACAAAACGAAAAAGAATTTGGCCAGGCACCAGTGCAGAACAGCAAAGAAGAAATGTTTTTGAATTCTGAACTTTAAAATCTCAATCAACCTTGAACAATGATCATAATACTATAAGAAAAGTATTGGCAGTAGTGGGAATTTGCTGGGGGAGGGAGGGGGCACACCTCATCAACAAGGGTACCTGCATAACGAACATTTGTATACCTAACCCTGAATTGTACCCCACCTCTGTAAAATAAAAAAAATTAAAAGAAAAAAATTGTTTAAATTGAAAAAAGATATGATTGAATTTTGTATACTGACCTTGTATCCTATGACCTTGCTAAATGCATTAATTAGTTCTATCAACTTTTAAATAGAATCTATAGGAATTTCTATGTATATAATTATGTCATCTATGAATGAAACTTGTTTTAATTATTCATCTTCCATACCCATTTCTTTTTCTTGCCTTACTGACTAGAACCCCCAATACAGTGTTGAATAGAAATTATGATTGGTCATTCTTGACTTATTTTTGATTCTATAGGAAAAGCATTTAGTCTTTTTTTTTGAGTCGGAGTCTCACTGTGTCGCCCAGGCTGAAGTGCACTGGCATGCTCATGGCCCCCACAGTCTTGACCTGCTGAGCTCAGGAGATCCTTTCACTTCAGTCTTTCCAGTAGCTAGAACCACAGGCACATGCCACCATGCCCAGCTAATTTTTTGATTTATTGTAGAGATGAGTTCTCACCATGTTGCCCAGGCTGGTCTCGAACCTGTGGGCTTGAACAATCCTCTTGCCTCTGCCTCCCAAAGTGCTGGAATTACAGGCGTGAGCTACCACGTCTGACATATTTAGTCCTTAAGTCTGATGTTTGTGATAGGTTTTAAATAAACACTCTTTATCAGAAAATTTCCTTATTTTCCAGCTTATTGAGAGATTCTTTTTTAAAATAATAAAATGGGATTGAATTTTTTCAAAACAAAACAAAACAAAAAAAACTCAATCAGACTCAAAATAAAAAATGTAATTAGAAAAACCAGGGCCAAGTGCAGTGTCTTACTTTGGGAAACAGGAGTATTTCCTGAGCCCAGGAGTTCGAGACCAGCCTGGGCAATACAGCAAGACCTCATCTCTACAAAAAATACAAAAATTAGCCATGCATGGTGCCGCAAGCCTGTAGTCCCAGCTACTCAGGAGGCTGAGGCAGAAGAATCATCTGAGCCCAGGAGGTCGAGGCTGCATTGAGTCATGATGGGTGGCAGAGCAAGGCCCCAATTCAAAACAAACAAACAAACAAACAAACAAACAAACAACATTAAACAAATGAAAAATCAATTATTTACGGTCCTTTAAAATAGACAAGAAGATTAAATAGGGGATACATATATAGCAAAGGGCTGTTCCAATAGCTAAAACAACAGAAGGGCGGGTTTTTTAAATCTTCTAAAGCTATTAGTGAAATCTAAAATTTTTAATGAAACTAAAACATATATCTGTTGTCCAGAACCAATGTGTATAGGTTGTTCAGCATGTATAAAGATGGGTTTGAGGCTGCCAGTAAGTCTTGTCTAAGAAAGTGTAATTAGGGGCCCCCTCGGGGCCTCTCCCACCGTGGGAGCTTTTCTGTCCTCTCAATAAATCCTAAAAAAAGAAGGTGTAATTAAATGATAACTTGATTGAAAATGGGCTTCATCACAGTCTGAATCTGCCTCCATTCATACCTAAGTGTTGATAAAGCCATTACAGGAGCAGAAGCTTTGTTAGTTCCACCATTCTAAATGTTCATTCTGAAAATTCAACTGGAATCTATTTTAGAAGGAAAGTTTGCCTCCTCTGAGCTGATGAATAGTGGAGTTAAGAGGTGAAAGGGCAGCCGGGTGCGGTAGCTCAAGCCTGTAATCCCAGCACTTTGGGAGGCCGAGGTGAGAGGATTGCCTGAGCCCACAGGTTTGAGAACAACCTGGGCAACTTGGTGAGACCTCATCTCTACAATGAATCAAAAAATTAGCCAGGATGGTAGTGTGCATCTGTAGTTCCAGCTACTTGGAAGGCTGAGGCGGAAGGATCGCCAGAGCCCAGCAGCAGGTCGACGCTGGGTGGCTGTGAGAGTGCCACTGCGCTCCAGCCTGGGTGACGGAGTGAGACTCCAACTCAAAAAAAAAAAGAGGGCAGAGTGTGGGGTTTGGAGTACAGTTCTGGAAGTTAGGAATAAGGTTTCTGTTTCCCACTTCATTTCATTATCTGCCATGATAAAATGACTTATCATCTGTACTACAAACAGGAAGGCTAGCAGTGCAAGGACCAGGAGATGACACGTGTCCCATGTTTACAGGGGAGAAATGGGTAACGCAGAGAGTGGCCATCAACAAACTAGGACGGATGGTTCAACTTGAACTGTGTTTGGGACTGAGGCCAAGTTCCAGCACAATCCTACCCTGCAAAACACATGACCAGCAGAGAGTCCTCAGAGTAAAGCTTTCTACGAGTCATTCTCCAAGAAATTAAACGTGCTGTCTTGGTGTTTTGTCATTATGCCTAATAGCTATGCACAGTTAATTAGCAAGTGTGTACTATGGTGTCCTGTGCTGAGCTCTCTGGCTTCATCTAGTGGCTTCTTATCTGATGAATGAAGAAGCACACTCTTGCCAGAGTGCAGGATGTTGAATCACTCCTTCCTGCTTCCTCCTCCTATTCCTGTCCCTAAAATTAATAAGATGTGCTAGGATATTTATTGTCATTTTTAATAAATTTCTGGTACAGCTTCTGACTAGTCTCTCAAACCAGTAGGTCGAAAAATGATTCTCATCTCCAATATAATTTATTAATTTTCTGATCATTAGTGGGTACTACCTGAAGCATATACTAAAAACTGTATCAGGGCTGAATAATTTGAGATTTTGCAAACCATGGTTTGTTTCTGTTTTGTTTCCAAAAATCCAAATACTAATCAAATTTTATACCACTCTTTAGTCAGAGGTTCTTAGAACTAAAAGTCAGCTTGCTGAGTTTTACTTCATAGCTTGATATTATCAAATTTAGGATACTTAGGAAATGCAAATGCATGCATGACTATTCTTTATTTTTTTAATTTTTTATTTATTTTTATTTTTATTTTTTGTTTTTGTTTTTTTTTGAGTTGGAGTCTCACTCTGTCACCCAGACTGGAGTGCCGTGGCCACTCCCGGCCACCGCAGCCTCGACCTGCTGGGCTCCGGCGATCCTTCCGCCTCAGCCTTCCAAATAGCTGGAACTACAGGCACGCGCTACCATGCCCGGCTAGTTTTTTGGTTTATTGTAGAGATGAGGTCTCGCCAAGTTGCCCAGGCGGGTCTCGAACCCGCGGGCTCAGGCAATCCACTCACCTCAGCCTCCCAAAGGCATGGAATTACAGGCTGAGCCAGCGAGCCCGGCTATTTTTATTTTTGAGTTGGAGTCTTACTCTGTCACCCAGGCTGGAGAGCAGTGGCACACTCACGGCCACCCCAGCGTCGATCTGCTGGGCTCAGACGATCCTTCCACCTCAGCCTTCCAAGTAGCTAGAAATACAGGTGTGTGCTGCCGTGCCCAGCTAATTTTTTATTTATTGTGGAGACGAGGTCTCACCAAGTTGCCTGGGCTGGTCTTGAACCTGCAGGCTCGGGCAATCCTCTCACCTCAGCCTCCCAAAGTGTTAGGATTAAAGGCTGAGCCACCAAGCCAGCCGAATGTTCTTTATTAATGATGACTACTAATGGCCTGTAATCAAGAGTAAAGCCTTGAGCAAATAATTACCCACTTAATTGCTGTATAAATAGGGTAATTCTTTAATTTCTAATTGTCTTTCCTGTAGAAACTTAATGTGAAAATAAATTGTCTTGGTGGTAAGTGTATTGCCTTAAATGTAGATTAATTTCTATTAATTGCAAGTGCATTTTCATCATATGTAGGCTAATCTCGTCTGGATTTTTATATAAATATGAAGATATCACTGCACTCAGCAATTAATAAAAGGTGCTGCCGGGCTCGGTGGCTCAGCCTGTAATCCCAGCGCTTTGGGAGGCTGAGGTGAGTGGATTGCCTGAGCCCGCGGGTTCGAGACCCGCCTGGGCAACTTGGCGAGACCTCATCTCTACAATAAGTCAAAAAATTAGCCGGGCGTGGCAGCGCGCGCCTGTAGTTCCAGCTACTTGGAAGGCTGAGGTGGAAGGATTGCCGGAGCGCAGCAGGTCAAGGCTGCGGTGGCCGCTCAGTCTGGGCGACAGAGTGAGACTCCAACTCAAAAAAATAAAAAATAAAAAATAAAAATAAAAATAAAAGGTGCTTCCTGGGTTAGTGGTTTGAGTATGTTCTGTCCTCGAGGTTACAAATCAGAATTCAGGCTTGAAGTTTAAGTCACCTCTCCTTATTCTCCAGATTCTCAGATACCAGTTTGCTTCAAAAGACAGAGTGGCCTTTTAAAGTGGATAATTAATATTTGCAAGAGTTGAGTTTTCCTGATACACTGGGCATGATCTTCAGTACGCACAATCCCTGCATCTGCTGTATTAAAACACAGATGTTGTAAGTGTGATGACTGTAACTGCTCCAATTTGGATTGACCATCTTTGTCTTGTGGCCATGGATGCCAATAGGCAGAAGTGAGGGGAGTGAGAGTCAACCAGTAATAAGGGATTGGTACCTTTCCCTTCTCTTCCTTCCCGTCCCCAAGTATGGTCTCTGGTATGGGGACCGGCAGGTTTGTCTAGATGTGGTAACTCTGCCTTCCCTCCGTGCTTCCCTGTCCTGTGGGTTCGAACACCAGCTGCAGGATGCCTGGCCCGGCTGTCTATATCCCATGTCACCCGTTGTGTGCCCGGCCTCTGCAGTGCTCAGCAAGCCAGTCTGTCCTGTGCTGACCTTGTTTTGGAAACTCTGAGGACAACACTGCTCACAGCCCACCATCCTTACCTCACCCAGATGACATGTTACCCTGCTGCTTCAAGTTCTCTCTGCCTTCTGTTCCCACCAAACTGGGCATCGTAAAACATCTAAATAATCACACACGTTGCATGGAGAGTTTCTTAGAAGAATGGTCCATCATTCTGGAGATTTAAAATGTACTGTGGCCAAGTTTGATTTTGCATACTTGTGTCTTTATGACGTAAATTTTTTTCTGAGTTGGAGTCTCACTCTGACACCCAGGCTGGAGTGCAGTGGCACACTCATGGCCACCCCAGTGTCAATCTGCTGGGCTCTGGCGATCCTTCTGCCTCAGCCTTCCAAGTAGCTGGAACTACAGGCACGCTCTACCAAGCACGGCTAATTTTTTATTTATTGTAGAGACGAGATCCCGCCAGGTAGCCCAGGCTCGTCTCGAACCTGTGGGTTCAGGCAATCCACTCACCTTGTCCTCCCAAAGCGCTGGGATTACAGGCTAAGCCACCAAGCCCAGCTGATGTAATTTTTTTTTTTTTTTTTTTTTGAGTCGGTGTCTCACTCTGTTGCCCAGACTGGAGTGCAGTGGCCGCTCCCGGCCACCGCAGCCTCGACCTGCTGGGCTCCGGCGATCCTTCCGCCTCAGCTTTCCAAGTAGCTGGAACTACAGGTGCGCGCTACCACACCTGGCTAATTTTTGATTTATTGTAGAGATGAGGGCTCACCAAGTTGCCCAGGCGGGTCTCGAACCCGTGGACTCAGGCAATCCACTCACCTCAACCTCCCAAAGCACGGGATTACAGTCTGAACCACCGAGCCCGGCTCCGATGTAAATTTTTTAACGTTAAGATTCTGTTTCATTCTTAGCCCTTGTGGTCGCTGTTCTGCGCTTCATACAACTGAAACCCAAGGTTTTAAACCCGTGGCTGAATGTCAGCGGATTGGTGGCGCTGTGCCTGGCTTCCTTTGGAATGACCTTGCTGGGAAACTTCCAGGTACTTCCTTTGCCTTCTCCACCTCCCTCTGATACTGGTAAGACCTTCACCTGTATGATTATCAGCACTATGAAGTATAACCCCTGTGTGACTCATCTAATTCTGTACAGACCTTGAGAAAACATTCAGCAACATTGTCCAGGCACACTGGTTCACACCTGTAATCCCAGCACTTTGGGAGGCTGAGGTATGAGGATTGCTTGAGTACCAGAATTCGAGATCAGCCTGGGCAGCATAGTGAGACCTCGTCTCTACCAAAAAAAAAAAAAAAATTAGCTGGGCATGGTGGAGCGTGCCTGCAATCCCAGCTGTTCAAGAGACTGAGGCAGAAGGATCACCTGAGTCCAGGAGGTTGAGGCTGTGGTAAGCCATGATCATGCCACTGCACTCCAACCTGGGCAACAGAGTGAGACCCTGACTCAAAAATAAAATGAAATAAAATAAAAAATAGAGCAGTGTTGAGCCATGAATAGACTGTACGCAGCACAGAAAACCAAATTTTCTAGAAGCGAAATTAGATTTCAGGAAACACTTTAAATACATTTTGAAAATATGTCTTTTGAACTATTTGAGGGGAGCTGGTTCCCAAAAAAAAACCAAGAAAAACTCCTACAGATATAACAATAGGAAAAAAATTGTAGGGCAGGACATGATGGCTCCCACCTGTAATCCCAGCACTTTGGGAGGTCAAGGTGGGAAGATTGCTTGAGCCCAGGAGTTCAAGACCAGCCTGGGCAACAAAGCAAGGTCCCATCTCTTTAAAAATAAGGTAAAAAAAAATTAAGAGAAAAATTGCAAAGAAAAGAAATATTGATTCAATGCAACCATTATTCACAACGTCAGACAATAAGATACCTTAAGGCAATGACAATTAGAAAAAATATTTTTATCATAGTTTAAGAGCCATCTCTTCAGCAGTAGATTTTACTTCCCTATATGTGCAATTAAAAATATATGCAACTACAAAAGGAGTTGTGTTTGTTTTTATTTTTGAGTCAGTCTCACTCTGTCATGCAGGCTGGAGTGCAGTGGCACAATCATGGTTCACCATAGCCTCAACTTCCTGGGCTTAAACGATCCTTCTGCTTCAGCCTCCTGAGTAACTGGGACTACAAGTGTGTGCCACCATGTCCAGTTAATTAAAAAAAAATTTTTTTTAAGCCTGATGCGGTGGCTTATACCTGTAATCCCAGACCTTTGGGAGGCCAAGGTGAGAGGATTGCCTGGGTCCAGGGGTTCGAGACCAGCCTGGAAGACTTGGTGAGACCTCATCTCTATAATAAATCAAAAAATTAGCCAGGTGTGGTGGTGGTTCCAGCTACTTGGAAGGCTGAGGTAGAAGGATCAACTGAGCCAGCAAGTCAAGGCTGTGGTGGCCGTGAGTGTGCCACAGCACTTCAGCCTGGGTGACAGAGTGAGACTCCAACTCAAAAAAAAAAAAATTTTTTTAGAGACGAGGTCTCGATATGTTGCCCAAGCTAGTCTCGAACTCCTGGTCTCAAGCAATCCCAAAGGAGTACAGGTATGGGCCATCCAGCCTGAAAAATAGTTTTAAGTGACAGATATATTTTTTAACATCAGTGAGTAATGACTTGGAGTGTTTACATCTATAACTCCCAACTGAAATAACCCAAGTGGGCCACCTTTAACCTAGTTAGTCTATAAAAGACTTGATTATGAATGTTCAAACACTGTTTTTTTTAAATGGGTCTCCATGTATGACAAAAGCGCATAGATGGCAGTTTTTCTTATTACCATAGACAAACAAAATTTAAATAATTCTCATTGACAACGAACAAGGATATTAGCTGTCTGTGCCTGTTAAATCTTGACTTGCCCAGAATTCGCTTCTCAGTCAGTAAACATACTGCCAGCTGCCCATTCTCATTTTCTTAGCCTGGAAAACAGAGTTTGGGGTGCACCCTCTAGAAACATTTCCAGTTTTTGGTCTCCTGCTTTTTTTCATTTACTTCCCCACAAAGCTTTTCTGGAAAATAAATTCAAGGACTAGATTGCCACTGCCCACTTGGTTTTTCTGTGCAAATATTCTAAGGTGTGGGACCCTATTTCTTCTTCTCCCCTCATGAGCCATTTGAGAACAGACATAAGGGGCCACTGACCTTCCTACGGTTGGTTATCCCACCGTTGGGATACTCACCCCCCACCTGATCTATCAGCTTAATGTCCTCTCCTCAGTGTCTCCACCTGTCACTCTCTGCTCATCCCCAAGCTCACAAATGATGAAGAGATTCACAATGTCGGAACCTCCTTGACCTTTGGGTTCGGCACATTGACCTGCTGGATCCAGGCTGCACTGACGCTCAAAGTCAACATCAAGAATGAAGGACGGAGAGTTGGGATCCCACGAGTCATTCTGTCAGCATCCATCACTCTCTGTGTGGCCCTCTGTATCCTTTGGATGTGAAAGGGTTTTTTGCCAGTAAGATGAAAACAAACAGGCTGCCTGTAGAACAAACCCAGGGGGTTAGGACAGTCTGCCAGATCATCCAGAATCTTAAGACAAAACAAAAATAAATGAGTACAAAACAGAAACTGAACAGGTGTGATGGCTCACATCTGTAATCCCAGCACTGTGGAAGGCTGAGGTGGGAGGATTGTTAAGCCGAGGAGTTCGAGACCCGCCTGGGCAATATAGCGAGATCTCTTCACTACAAAAATTAAAAAAAAAAAAAGCCAGGTGTAGTGGCTGAGACCTGTAGTCCTACCTACTTGTGAGGCTGAGGCAGGAAGATCACTTGAATCCAAGGGTTGGAGGCTGTGGTGAGCCATGATCGTGTCACTGTACTCTAGCCTGGGTGACAAAGACCCTGTCTCAATCAATCAATCAATGAAACAGAGAATACTTAAGGACTTAAACTCAAGCCAAAAAACTTGCTTCTTGCTGGCATCCTGATAACACACTTGATCTCTGCCAGGTGAAATCTGAGGGTTTGTGCCCCTGCAGGAACTTAGGCCATAAGTGAGTCTCATGCTGGCTGTCTTCTGAGCCCTCAGGAGCATGTGCAGAGCTGACACCATCCCGAGTTGGGAGCTTCCCCCACGTGGCTTGGAACTGTGTGGTTTCTGAACACGTGGAGCCATTTTGGTTCTTGGCTGGATGGATCCAGACCCAGTGAGGGCAGCGTTTGGCTGAAATTGTTCACTCTTGCTGGCTGAAAATTCCCAAGACTTGAGGTCTAAATTCAGAAGACAGAACTAATTCTAAGGGGACTCTTCTGATCTTTCTAAATAACTGTATTTAGTCCTCAAACTCTTGGCCTTTTCCTGGAGCATGCCATGAATGTTCACCCTTCTCTCTTGCTCCCACCTCCATCAATAAATGTGTGTACACACACACACCCCCCCACACATACCCACTGACACACACACACCACACACACACCCACAAACACACACACACACCCTACCACATACACCCACAACCACTCCTCCTCACATACATATACACACCACACACCCCCACACATCTCACACACACACCCACACCTACCCACACAACCATGCAGACACCCACAACCCTACACAAATACCCCCCCCACACCCCCCCACACACCCACACACACATACACCCTCATACACCATACACACACACACAGACATAGGTACCTCTACTGTTTCTTGTTTTTTTAATTGCATATTTTCACTTGGGCACATGTTTATTTTTTATTTTACTTTTATTATATTAAGTTGAGGTCTCACTCTGTCACCCAGGCTGCAGTGCAGTGGTGAGGACACATTTCACCACAGCCTCAACCTCCTGGACTCAGGCAGTCCTTTGGCCTCAGTCTCCTGAGCAGCTGGGACTACAGGCATGCACCATCACACCTGACTATTTTTTTTTTTTTTTTTGTAGAGATGAGATCTCATGTAGCCCAGGCTGGTCTCAAATACCTGGGGCTCAAGCAATCCTCCCACCTTAGCCTCCCAAAGTGCTGAGACTACAGGCATCAGCCACCACGCCCGGCGTGGTCACAAGTTTAAATGTGATACCAGGAATGTAGTTAGCCTACACAGTACTGTCTGAAAGACAATAGTGGAATTAACCAGAGGAGGAAGAGGGGCCACTCAGACGTTAGCAGTAGCACTATAGAGCCAGACACAGCTTACACGCAGGTAGTTAGTAATTCGACATGTTCAAAATTCTCTCTGCAGATAGAATGATAACTCTGAAGTCACCGTCTCAGCAGTGGGTTTTTAAAAGTTGCTTTTGCCTTTCTGGCTAACTCTCCCTTTACAGCTGGAGTCCTGCTGAGCTCACAGTGGACCAGGTCACGGGGCGGGGGAGGGGGGGGGGTGGTGTTAGACGTGGAACTCACAGTGCTTGTTTGAATCCCGGCTCTGCCAGTTAATGCCTGTGTGGCCTCAGACAAGCGCTTACCCATGTGGAATCAGGTTCCCTATTTTTAAATGATCTGATGATCAGAAGGGAGTTGTGAGTTTCAGTGGTCCTGTATGCGAAAGCCCTGAGAGCACGTCTGGCACCGAGTGGGAGCACAGTCGTGCTACCTGGCTGTGTAGACTTTCGTGCACCGCAGCTCCCTCGAACCCTGCTAGAGAGGGAGGGGCCAGACCCTTCCCCAGCTGTCCTTGCCCAGAAAAGCCCAATGTCTCCCTTCCTTGACCGTGTCCTCAGACTTCATCCTCATGGCCCAGAACGTCCACATGCTTGCGGCGCGGGTGCAGTGGGGCCTGGTCATGTGCTTCCTGTCCTACTTTGGCACCTTTGCCGTGGAGTTCCGGCACTACCGCTACGAGATTGTGTGCTCCGAGTACCAGGAGAACTTCCTCAGCTTCTCCGAAAGCCTGTCGGAAGCGTCTGAGTATCAGACCGACCAGGTGTGACGGACGGTCTGTCCTCGCCAGTGGGGTGGGTGTGGCGGCGGGGGCGGGTCAGGAGGACACACTCCAGGACTTGACACGGACCTCATGACACGTTCACATACACACACGCGCACACACACACACACACACGTTCACGGCCACATTTGCCAAGTGAGCTTTCCAGGGCGAGTTATTTCTTGAATGGAAAAGCACAAGCCCTTGGCTGTCGAAATCCACGCTGCTCCACTGGACACACCTGCACGACAGAAGCCTGTGCATGACCACCTGTCCCCCATCCCAGCACTCCCTGCTCTCCTCGGTCCCTTCACGTGTTGCCACCTCTGTGATCACCCTACCGCAGAGTAGGGCAGGCCACATGTCATACAGGAGTACACACGCTGCTCCAAGCGTCGCCAAGCCCTTCAGGCTCAGAGAGCTTGGGCCAGCTCTGAATCTAGCCCAAGCATTCCCGAGTGGATCAAAGTGTGCCACTGGACAGTGGAAGCAGAAGGGATGTGGCCCGTGTGGCCTGTGGAAAGGCACAGCCAGGCCCTGGCAAGCTCCCTCTTGTCCTGTTCAGTGGTCGGCTGTGTGGATCTGTGAAAGGCACATGCCACAGACTGAGAGAGACCCGCCGTGTGACGTAGACCTGGTCTTGTAACTGTGAGAATGTCCAGTGTGAATGTCTGCAAGGATGCAGCCTCCAGGCCCGGAATGAGATGGAGCAGTGACATGTGACCTGAGGTTTCGTTTCTATAGACACCGTGTTCTGCTTCTGTCTTCTATTTTATGGTTGACCTTTCTGTTTTTCCTTTAACTACTCCGGTCTCTCTAGGCCTGGTGGACCAAGAAGATGGAGACCAAATGTAAGAGCTGAGCTTGCTTTGGTTCAGACGTGATCAAAGAAGAAAAAAAAGGTCACTCACAGGCTTATTTTGCTGCTTTTATGCCTGAAGCTAAGAAAATATTTGCAGAAAAGTGCAAAGAAATATGAATGTGGCCAGGCACGGTGGCTCATGCCTATAATCCCAGCACTTTGGGAGGCCAAGGTGAGAGGATTGCCTGAGCCCAGGCTTCGAGACCAGTCTGGGCAACTTGGCGAGACCTCATCTCTACAATAAAAAATAAAAAGTTAGTCAGGCATGGTGGCGCATGCCTGTAGTTCTGGCTACTTGGAAGGTTGAGGTGGAAGGATCGCCTAAGCCCAGCAGGTCAAGGCTGGGGTGGCTGAGAGCATGCCACCGCTCCAGCCTGGGTGACAGAGTGAGACTCCAACTCAAAAAAAAAAAAAGGAAAGAAATATGAATGTGTGGAGGTAACAAAAAGCTCCTGCCAGAGTTTCAGGGCATCCTGCTGCAAGTCCAAATCAGGAGAGAGCTTCTTCATATGTCTCTGTTGCACATTTGTATTTTGTTGGATAAAGGGCTTTTCACATTTGTAATTTGTAGGAGCCACTTTAAAAATACTCCTCCAGCCAGGTGCAGTGGCTCATACCTGTAGTACCAATACTTTGGGAGGCTGAGATGGGAGGATTACTTGAGCCCATGAGTTCAAGACCAAACTGGGCAACCTAGCAAGACCTTGTCACTACAAAAAACTTTTAAATTAGCTGGGTGCAGTAGTGCATGCCTCTGTAGTTCCAGCTACTTGGAAGGCTGAGGCAGGAAGATTGCTTAAGCCCAGGAAATCAAGGTTACAGTGAACTATAATCATGCCACTGTACTCCAGCATGGGTGACAGAGCCCCTGTCTCAAAAAAGTAAATAAAAGCATACCCTTCCCAGAAACCAAATTGACCCAGCTGGTCCCCTACTGATCAACCTGGAGTTTCCACCAGCTTGAGTTCAGAACTCAGACCGGAGGTGTGAGCATTTGGGGCTGTGTCCAAACTCAGAATGTGTTGGAGTAAGCCATATTGACAGACTTTCATGCGTGTACTTCGTTTCAAGAAATCCCCAGATTGACTTCCTGGGGGCCTGGGATTCCGTGGCATAGAATGTGAACATCTTATAATTCAACCCAAAGTCTGAGCTTCCGAGTAAGGGGCCGATCGATGTCTTTTCATCTCTGTATTTATGCCCACCTCCAAGCACAGTGCCTGGCACTTATTAGGTGCTCAATAAATGCCTGTGGAATGGACTCATTGACAATTTAAGACCAGGAAAAAAAAGGATCAGTTTGAAAGAGGGCCAGGCGCAGTGGCTCATGCCTGTAATCCCAGCACTTTGGGAGGCTGAGGCGAGAGGATTGCTTGAGCCCAGGAATACCAGCCTGGGCAACACAGTGACACCTTATCTCTACAAAAAATGTTTTAAAAATTAGCTAGGTGGGGTGACACACACCTGTAGTCAGTCCCACCTACTTGGGAGGCTGAGGTGGAAGGATCACCTGAGCTCAAGAGGTCATGGCTACAGTGGCCGTACTTGTGCCACTGCACTCCAGCCCGGGCAAGAGTGAGACTGACTCAAAAAAAAAAAAAAAAAAAAAAAAAGAGAGAGAAGATGGCTCTTTCCTGTGAACAGGAATGGCAGAAACCCTGAGGGGGTTAGATGGGAGAGGTTCCCCTGAGACAGGAGTAAAATGCAAGGAAAAACACACAAGAGCGTGTGCCTCACCACGAGGCATCATGTGTGGACAGTCCAAGCAACACCGGCTAGCTCTGAATACTGCGCTAGGGGTTTTTTCATTTTCCTATTTTAAAATTTTTATCAAAGAACAAAGATTTGCGAAGTTTTCTTTGACTTTCCACAATCCGAATTAAACAGCTTCTGGTAATGCAACTTTCTTAAGGGGGTGTCTCATGGCACATTTGGGCAGAACCAAGCAATGACTGACACTGTTCCCTGGGATCTGGCCACTAAATAAAATTCTTTTATGCAGAATTGTGATATCCTTGTCTCTCATGCTGACACTTCTCTAACACTGAAGTGTATGTAATTCAGACAGTATGCTGAAAACAAACTTCAGCCAGGCATGGTGACTGATCATGCCCATAATCCCAGCACTTTGGGAGGCCGAGGAAGTAGGATTCCGTGAGCCCAGGAGTTCGGGGCCAGCCTGGGCAACATGGTGAGACTTTGTCTCTACAAAAAAAAAATTGGCTGGGTGTGGTGATGCACGCCTATAATCCCATCTACTTGGGAGGCTGAGGAGGGAGCATCACCTGAGCCCAGGAGGTTGAGGCCGCGGTGAGCTGTGATCCTGCCACTGCACTTCAGCCTAGGGAACAGAGTGAGACTCTGGTTGAAAAAAGAAAAAAAAAGGAACTTCAGTGTTATACTGGTGGGATGCTTTCCAACACTAGCACCCCCTGCAGGTGTAATCATTTGCTAGAACAGCTCACAGAACTCAAAATGCTTTTCTTACATTTGCAGGATTATTGTGAAGGGAACAACTCAGAAACAAATGGAAGAGCTGCAGAGGGCAGGCAGGGAAGCGATGCAGGGGGGCACCATGCCTCCTCAGGGCACCCCATCCACCCAGCACTGCATAACCTGGAAGCCCTCTAATCTCTTTGCTCCGGAGTTTATAATGGCATGGTAGCTCACACCTGTGATCTCAGTGCTTTGAGAGGCTAAATAAGGCAGGATGACTTGAGGTCAGGGGTTTGAGACCAGCTTGGGAAACACAGCGAGATCCCATATTTACAAAAAATAAAAAATTAGCCAGTCATGATGGCTTACGCCTGTAATCCCAGCTACTAGGGAGACTGAGGTAAGAGAATTGCTGGAGCCCAGAAGTTCAAGACTAGCCCGAGCAATGTAGCGAGAACTTGTCCCTACAAAAAAAAAAATTAAAAATAAAAAAATTAGCTGGGCATGGTGGCACACGCCTGTAGTTCCAGCCACTTGAAAGGCTGAGGCAGAAGGATTATCTGAGCCCAGGAAGTCAAGGCTACGGCAAGCTGTGAGCATGCCACTGCACTCCAGCCTGGGTAACAGGGAGAGAGCCCTACTCAAAATATATGAATTAAAGATAATAAATTTGTGTTAAGTGTGTAAGACAAGCTGGGCTCGGTGGCTCAGCCTGTAATCCCGTGCTTTGGGAGGCCGAGGTGAGTGGATTGCCTGAGCCCACAGGTTCAAGACCCGCCTGGGCAACTTGGCGAGACCTCGTCTCTACTATAAATCAAAAAAAATTAGTCGGGTGTGGTAATGCGCGCCTGTAGTTCCAGCTACTTGGAAGGCTGAGGCGGAAGGATCGCCGGAGCCCAGCAGGTCGAGGCTGCAGTGTCTGGGAGCGTGCCACTGCACTCCAGTCTGGGCAACAGAATGAGACTCCAACTCAAAAAAAAAAAAAGAATTCAGCATTTTTAGTACAACTCTGGACTCATTTCAATCCATCCAAAAATTAAAGACCTTGTACTTGGACCTG
>CAUYQG010089392.1:0-13702 GCA_963574415.1 Tarsius wallacei
CAAAAATTAAAAATGTTACAGATCACTATAAAATGATAAAAGGTAGGTACAATCCATCAACAAGAAATATCCATCATAATCATATATGTACCCAACATAGGAGCATCAACTTTCATAAAGCAGCTTCTAGGAAAACTCTAAAAAGATATTAATTCTAACACTATCGTAGCTGGGGATTTAATACCCCACTCACAACCCTAGACAGATCATCAGGACAAAAAATCAGCAAGGAGATCTGGAACCTCAAAGTGACTCTTGACCAAATGGACTTAATTGATACCTACTGAACACTCCACCCAACTACCTTAGAATTCATCACCACTTGGAATATACTCTAAGATCGATCACATCCTTGTCCATAAAACAAGCATAAACAAATTTCATAAGATTGGAATTTTGCCATGCACCTTCTCAGATCACAGTGGCATAAAAATAAATATCAACTCCAACAAAGTTCCCCGAAAACCCACAAAGATGTGGACATTAAACAGCATGATGCTAAGCAACCCCTGGGTCAACATGGAAATAAAAACAGATTAAAAGATACCTGGAAACAAATGAAAATGAAGAAATATCTTACCAAAACTCTGGGATGCCATGAATTCAGTACTAAGATGGGAATTCATATTGCTACAAACACACATGAAGAAAATGGAAAGATCACAAGTTAACAGCCTAACAATCACCTAAGGAAGCTGAAAAAGCAAGAACACCAACCCTAACTTCAGCAGAAGAATCCAGATCACCAAAATAAAAGCCCAAATCTGGGACATAGAAGACAAAAGATAACACAAACAATCACAGAAAGGATAAACAAGATTGATTGTCCCATAGTTAGACTGAACAAGAAAAAGAGAGAAAAGGCCCAAATAAACATATTCAGAAGCACAAAAGATGAAGTTACAACTGACCCTGAAGAAATATAAAAGATTATCAGATATTACTATGTACACTTGTTTGAAAACAAATTTGAAAACCTAAAGGAAATGGAGGACCTTCTGACATACAACCTCCCCAGGTTCAAACAAGAAGAAATTGAGACACTAAATAGACGAATAACAACACAGAAAATCAACTATGTCATCAGAAAACTACCTACAAAAAAAGCCCTGGACCAGAGACTTTCCAGCAGAATTCTACAAAACATACAAGGAGGAACTGATACCAATCCTACTGAAAGTAATCCAGGCAATTGAGAAAGTTGGAACTTTCCCAAAATCATTTTATGAAGCTGACATCACATTGATACCCAAACAAGGTAACGATCCAACAAAGAAAGAGAAATACAGGCCAATATGCTTGATGAACGTAGATGCTAAAATTCTCTACAAGATCCTAGCAAATAGGATTCAACAACACATGTCAAAAATAATCCACCATGACCAAGTAGGCTTCACCCCCAGGATACAAGGCTGGTTCAACATTCATAAGACCATAAATGTTATTACATACATCAACAGACGTAAAAACAAAAACCATGTGATTATATCATTAGATGCAGAAAAAGCTTTTGAAAAAATCCAGCACCCCTTCTTGATAAAAACCCTCAAACATCTAGGCATAGATGGAACATACCTCAAAACAGTAAGAGCCATTTACGAGTAACCCACAGCCAGCATACTGCTAAACAGATAAAAACTGGAACTATTTCCCCTGAAAACTAGAACAAGACAAGGATGCCCACTCTCACCCCTCCTGTTCAACATAGTTTTGAAGTCCTAGCTAGGGCAATCAGACACGAGAAGGAAATCAGGAATATCCAAATAGGGAAAGAGGAAGTCAAGTTGTCCTCTTTGCAGACGAAATAATTCTAACCTCGAAACTCCAAGAGAATATGTCAAAAACCTCCTTGCACTGATAAGGGACTTTGGCAAATCTCAAGGCATAAAATAAATGTGCAAAAGACAATCGCACTTCTATATACCAATAATAAACAAACAGAAACTCAAATAAAAAGCACAATTCCATTCACAATAGCCACAAAAAAATGAAATACCTTGGAATCTTCCTAACCAGAGATGTGACCTTCCATATGACCCCACAATCCCCCTACTCGGAATATACCTGGAAGAACTCAAATCACCCTATAAAAAAGATACCTATACACGTATGTTTATCACAGCATTGTTCACAATAGCAAGAACATGGAACCAACCATGCTGCTCATCAAAAGTGGACTGGATTTAAAAATGTGGTACATATACACGATGGAATATTATGTAGCCATAAAGAAGATCAAAATCATGAACTTCGCAGTACCCTGGATGAACTTAGAGTCTATAGTACTGAGTAATCTTTCACAGAAACAAAGAACTGAGTATCACATGTTCTCACTCATAAGCGGACCTTGAACAACTATTGTAATAATGTAAGAAAAGGATTGGCAGTAGCAGGAAACTGCAGGAGGGGTGGGGGGGCAGGGAGGTGGAGTTGACAGTGATGGGAATCTGCCTGGGGAAGGGCGGACACACCTCATCAACAAGGGTACCTTCATAATAAATATTTGTATACCTAACCCTGAATTTTACCCCACATCTTTAAAATAAAAAATTTTAAAGTTAAAAAAAAATGTCTGGCACGGTGGCTCAAGCCTGTAATTCCAGCACTTTGAGAGGCCAAGGCAAGAGGATACCTGAGCCCAGAAGTTGAAGACCAGCCTGGGCAACATGGTGAGACCAATAAATCAAAAAATTAGATGGGCATGGTGGCGCACACCTGTAGTTCAGGCTACTTGGAAGACTGAGGTGGAAAGATCGTGTGAGCCCAGCAGGTCGTTGCTGGGGTGGCCGTGAGCATGCCACTGCACTCCAGCCTGGGCGACAGAGTGAGACTCTTACTCCAAAAAAAATGAAAAGAAAAAGTGATCTGGGCCAAGCGTGGTGGCTCAAACCTGTAATCCCAGCACTTTCAGAGACAGAGAGGAAAGGATCGCCTGAACCTGCGGGTTTAAGACCAGTCTGGGCAACATGGTGAGACCTCCTCTCTATAATAAAAATCAAAAAATTAGCCAGGCATGGTAGTGCATGCCTGTAGTTCTGGCTACTTGGAAGGCTGAGGTGGAAGGATCGCTGTAGCCTAACAGGTCGACGATGGAGGGGCCGTGAGTGTGCCACTGCACTCCAGCCTAGGCAATGGAAAAATAAATAAGTAAATAAATAAATAAATAATAAAACATTATTATGCACTTACTATGATCTAGACATTGAGACCCAAAATTTTGCACATTGCGTTAGTCATGCAATATTTTACACAATCGTGTGTGCTACATATTATTATTTCTACTATGCAAGTCAGAAAATAGAGAATCAGAGAGAAAAACCTCTTTCCCAATTTAGTAACAAAGTTGAGGTTCAAATGCACATCTTTAAAGCCTTGAAACTTATCTGTATTCTATCACATTATATTCCATTAATAAGTTCCTCTCCCAGACAGGTAAGTACAGGATTTGAAAAAAATCCGGTATCAGGCATTCAAATCTCCCTGGAAAATTCTTCACCTTATTATATCTCTATCCCTAAGCAATACCTTCACCAACTGCTATAATGGCTTTTTTTCTTAATGAACAATCTTAGACTTATAAAACTATTTTGAAGAAAGTACAAAGGATTTAAATATACTCCATATTCAGTAACCCCTATTATTAATACCTTAGATTGCTGTAATACATTTGTCATGATTAATGGTCTAATATGAATGTGTTTAGACTTGCTCAGTTTTTCCCTATTTTTTTCCAGTTCTAGGATACCATCTAGGATACCAGTTAACATTTAGGAGTCAATTCTTCTTAGGTTCAGTTTTGTTGTAACGGTTTCTCAGAATGTTCTTGTTTTGTGTGACCTTGACAGTTCTGATGATTACTAGTCATACACGTTACAGAATATCCCTCAATGGAAATTGTTGTTGATCTAATTCACATGCCATAAAATTCTACATTTAAAATAAATAATTCAGTGGTTTTCAGGATATTCATAATGTTGTACAACCATCAGCACTAATTACAGAATGTTAGTTATTGAAAAAGAAGACTCTATACTGATTAGTGATCACTCTTCATTCCCTCCTCCCTTCAGCTCCTAGAAACCACTAATCAACTTTTGGGTTCTATGGACTTGACTATTCTGGACATTTCATGTAGATAGAATCACACAATATATAAACTTCTGCATCTGATTTTTTTCACTTGGCATACAATTTTAAAGATTCATTATTTTGTAGTATATATCGATACTTTATTTCTTTGTATGGCTGAATAAGATTCCATTGGATAGATATATCACATTTTGCTTATCCATTCTTTTGTTGACGGACATTTGGGTTGTTTGTACTTCTTAGTTCTTATGGATAATGCTGCTAGAACATATTCAAATTTTTGTGTGGATATATGCTTTAATTATATTGAGCATATTTCTAGCAATAGATTCTTTTTTGGTCGTATGTTAACTCTAAATTTAATTTTTTAAAGAACTGCCAAATTGTTTTGCAAATGGCTTCAACAATTTATATTACCAGTAGCAATGCATGAGAGTTTCAATTGCTTCACATCATCTTCAACATTTTTTTTTTTAAGTATAGCATCCTAGTATGACATGATATATATTTATATATTTTAAAATATATATTTATTTGTTTTGATTGATAAAGAAAAATGATATATATTCATACTACACAACATGAAATTTTGATGTATATATGCATATTGTGAGATGACTAAATGGAGATCATTAATGTCTGTTTTACCTCACATGTTTATTGTGCTGGTAATACCTAAATCTGCTGTTACACAATTTTAGTTAAATAGGAGGAATAAGTTCAAGAGATCTCATTATGATTTGATTTACCTTTCCTTAGTGACAAGTAATAATGAACATCTTTTCATGTGTTTATTGGTCATTTGTGTATCTTTTCTGGCGAAATCTCTATTCAAATCCCTTTGTTTATTTTTGAGTTGAATTATTTGTCTTTTTATATTGTTGAGTTGTAAAAGTTTTTTGTATGTCCTGGATACAAGTCCCTTGCCAGATATATGATTTGCAAATATTTTCTCCCAGTCTGTGGGTTGTCTTTTTTTCTTTCTTGATAATATCCTTTAGAGCATAAAAAGTTTTAATTTTGATGAAGGCCAATTTATCCATTTCTTTTTTGTCTGCATGTTTGTGCTTTTAGTGCAGTATCTAAGAAACTCTTTCAAATCTATAATCATGAAGATTTATGCCTGTTTTCTGCTAAGAGTTTTATAGCATTATTTTTGACACTTAAGTTTCTTTTCATATTGAGTTAATTGTTGCGTATGTTTTTAGGTAGAGGGTCAAGTTTATTCCGTTACCTATGGATATCTAACTGTCCTGTGCCATTTGATAAAATGACTTTTCTTTCCACCATTGAATGCTCTTGGTTCGAACTAATTGAAATTAATTTACCTTTAATGTCTGGCTTTATTTCTGAATTTTCAGTCATACCCAACTGATCTTATACTATTTCTACACAGTCTTTTAAAATGTATTTATTTTTTAAATTTTAGATTCAAGGGATACATATGAAGTTTGTTACATAGGAATATTGTGTAATGATGAGGTTTGAGCTTCTATTGAGCCCATTACCCAGTTGGTAAGCATAGTACCCAATGGGTGGTTTTCAACCCTCATTCCTCCTCTCTTTTCCCCCATTAGGAGTCCCCAATGTCTGTCGTTCCTATCCTTATGCTTGTGTATATTCAGTGTTTAGCTCCCATCTATGAGTGAGATCATGTGGTATTCAGTTCTCTGTTTCTGCAAATAATTCGCTTAAAATGATAGTCTCCAGCTGCATCCATGTTTCTGCAAAAGACATGACTTTGTTTTTCATGGCTGCATAGTATTCCAATATATCACACATAGTACTCTGTTGTATATATATCATACATCTTTATCCGATCCACTGTTGCTGGGCACCTATGTTGGTTCCATGTTTTTTGCTATTGTGAAAAGTATTCCAATACACACATGCATGCAAGTGTCTTGCTCCTTTGGGTGCATGCCCAGTAGTGAGATTGATGGGTCAACGGGTAAATCTATCTTTGGTTCATTGAGAAATCTCCAAACTGCTTTCCTCAAAGCTGCACTAGCTTACATTCCCACCAACAGTGTATGAGGGTGTTTCTTTTTCTCTGCAACCTTGCCAACATCTCTTGTTTTTCCAGTCTTGATTACTATAGCTTTGTAGTGAGTTTGGAATCAGGAAGTGTGCATTCTCCAACTTTATTCTATTTCAAATATTGTTTTGGCCATTCTTAGTCTCTTGCAATTCCATATAAATTGCAGAATCAGCTTTTTCCTTTCTTCAAAAACACAGTTGAAACTATAATAGAAAATATATTAAATCTGTGTATCAATTAGAGGGATCATTTCATCTTCAATTGTTTTCAACAATGCGTTATAGTTCTGCATGCAATCCATGCACTTTTTTTTGTTAAACGTCTTTGTTAAGTATTTTATTCTTTTGAATGCTAAATTGTAAATGGAATTGCTTTCTTAATTTTATTTCAGACTGTTTATGCAGTGTGTAGAAATAAAGTTTTCTATGTTTATATGGCAGCTTTGATCTGCTATTGATGTAGCAACCTTGATAAAATTATATATTAGTTCTAATTTACTTTTAAAGATTTGTAAAGATACAAGATTATGCAAATAGAGACACTTTGAACTTTTTCTTTCCCATATAAATGTCTTTAATTTCTATTTCTTGTCCATTTGCCTTAGTTTAAACTTCCAGCACAATGTTGAACAGAAGTTATGAGAGCAAACATTCTTGTCTTCTACTTAATCTTAGACAGTAAGCTTTCAGCATTTCACCATAATATATGATAGTACTTATGGGGTTTCATACATGCCCTTAATTAGGTTAAGAAAGTTTCTTCTATTTTATTGTTGAGTGTTTTTATTATGAAAAGGTGTTGGGTTTGTCATTTTTTTTTCTGCATCTACTGAGATGCTCATGTATTTTTTGTGATTTATTCTGTGAATAGAGTGCATTGCATTGATAATTTTTATATATTGAAACAACCTTGCTTTCCTAGGTTATAGTAAGTAAGCCTATTTTATAAGTTGCTGGATTTGGTTTACTGGTATCTTCTTTAGAATGTAAGTGTCTATATTCATAAGGGATATCAGTCTGCAGTTTTCTTTCCTTGTGACCTCTGTGTCTAGTGTTGTTATCAGGGTAATATTGATCTTTTAGAATGAGTTAGTAAACATTCCCTCTGTCTTTATTTTTTGAAAAGATTTGAAGTATTTGCATTAGTTCTTTAAATGTTACATAGAAACCCGCTATGAATATATCTGGGGATGGGTTTTCCTTGAGAGGAATTTTTAAATACTATTTCAATGTCTTTACTTGTAACAGATCTATTTTTTTTTCACTTTTAAATTTTTTTATTTTAAAATTGTGGGGTACATTTCAGGGTTAAGTATACAAATATTCACTGTGCAGATACCCTTGTTGATGAGGTGTGCCACCCCTTCCCCAGGCAGATTTCCACTACTGTCTGTCCCACCTTCCCGCCCCCCTCCCCTCTGCAGTTTCCTGCTACAGTTCATCCTTTTCTTATAGTATCGCGGTAGTTGTTCAAGGTCCAATTATGAGTGAGAACATGTGATACTCAGTTCTTTGTTTCTGTGAAAGATCACTCAGTATTATAGACTAATTCCATCCAGGTGTCTTTTTTGTAGAACAAATTATGTTCCTCCGGGAACAAAATCATGGACTCCACAATAAATTGGATGGCATTGGAGACCATCATACTTAGTGATCTATCACAGAAACAAAGAACTGAATACCACATGGTCTCACACATAAGTGGGACCTGACCATTAATCACAATAGTACAAGGGAGGGATTGGCAGTCACAGAAAATGACCAGGGGAGATGGGGAGTGGCACATAGCAACACAAAGGGTACCTGGTCCTAAACCAGGAGAAGTGAGAACCAGTTGGAGGCCCAAACTTCACCTGCATGTAGACTAATTATGCACCTAATCCTGACCTGTACCCAATATCTCTATAATAAAATAAAGATTAAAAAAAGAACTATGGTAATAAAAAATGTAAGGAAGGACCTTATAGCAGACAATATAGATGTATAACAAGAAGTTAACCTAGTCTGTGGAGTCAGGAAAGGTTGTTGGCAAGAGTGACATCTACTCTGTCCATGAGGGTTAGTAGTCTAAAGCAGGGGTCAGCAAGTCTTTTTCCAGTTCTGGTTGTGTAAATAAAATTTTATGAAAACACAACCAACTTCATTTATTTATATATTTATATATACTATAATATATAAATTCATTATATATTATAGCCACATGAAAATATAATATTTTTTGCTGCTTTTATGTTACAAGGGCTTAGCAGCTGTGATCGAGACTATAGTCCCCCAAGCCTAAGATAATTACTAAGTGGCTCTTTATAGAAAAAGTGTGATGAGCTAAAGCACTTGAACTAAAGCAATAGAAATTAGAGATATTTCTGGAAGTATAAATTCCCTAAGGACCTTAAAAAATGTAAAAACAGCATAGGCATATTTTTATAGTTTATAATGCAGTTCCACCTGCAACATCCTAGTTAATCTTCATAACCAAACTGTGTGGATGATGTTTTCATCTATATTTTATGGGTTAGCAAAGGCTCTTTCCTGCAATTCACACAGCTCAGCAACATCAAAACTCGAATCCAGTCTTTGTCTTCCACTCCTATGACAGAAGCTACAAACAACACAGGCTGCAGGCTGTATCCCACCTGCAGAGAAGTTTTCTTTGCCCAAATGGTGATGTGTGAAAAACTGTGAGCCAACAGTTTTGCATTATAAGACTTTCACATTAAAAGTAGATTTGGCGATTCTTGTTGGACAAGTGGAAGTTCTGGCCTTTTTGGATTTCCTTTCTGCATTTCCACATAAAAATTATTGGGAGAAGAGGTTTCTATAATTATAACATGTACTTTCCAGTGTCCATCTGTGGTTGTGTGTTTGCCCAGTGGCCACAATTCCTCTCTCTCTGTTCCCATTCCACTTTGAAAGGTGCCCTAGCATCTCCCATCAAGAGATCAGATCTACTTCCTTGCCGTTTTTCTCTATACTGGTCTTGGGACTTACTTTGGTCAACAAAATATGGCAGAAGTGAGGTTGAATCAGGTCTGAGTCCAGACTCAAGAGACCTTGCACGTTTCCAGGCAAAGTAACTTGGAAATCTATGCAGTCTCCATGGAACAAGCCCAGACTAGTCTTTTGGAGGATAAGTGAGCACGTGGCACAGAGACAAGTCATTCCATGTGAAGTCATCAGTCTTTACCCAGCCGACCACCAAATGGCTGCAGACTTCAGAGTAAGCTCAGCCAAATGCAAGACTGTTCACCTGAGACCGGACCAGTGCGCTGATTCACAGGATCATAAGCCAAATTAATGGTCATATTTAAGTCACTAAGCTTGAAAATGAATTGTTACATATCAACAGCTGGGTACAGTATTCCAATGCATTGTTTTTCTTCACTTTACATTAATTTGACACTGAATTCAAGCATCAGGTTTGGCTTATCTCTATACTTATTATCTTGAAGTATAGAACTATTTTTTTAGTATCCTAAGTCTTAAAAAGTCAGGGAAAATTTGACTAAAAGGACGTGTTCATATTTCTGGTCATCTTTATACAATTGTTTTTCCTGCTTGGCACCTATTAGTATGTTGGTCTGCAGCTTTGCTAATGCACACAAATAATACGTAACTGATCTACTTTGTTGCAGTTTTCAAAGACATATAACTCTGACCAAGAATTTCCATATAGTTTGGGTGTCTGCTCCTGTCTTTCAACTATTTGAGGAATTATTGTTGCTTAGTAAGGGGAAAAAAGCAGTGCTACATTGTTTAATTCCTCTGCACAAACTTTCCTTTTCTTCTGTCTTTCTTGTGTTTATTTCCATTCTTCTTTCTTTCTCTCTAGGGGGAAACCAACGCTAAGACTGCTAAGAAGACTTCAGTTCAAGATATTGCTGCAAAAAGTAAAGTTGTTTCCTTATCTCTGCACTGCAGGAACTGAGTACACCTTTGTTCTTCTAAGAGATTCATAATAGTTACCTTCTCTGGTCAGCCAAGAAACTTCAAAAATAATAATTTCAAACAGGTTCAAATTCAGTTTCATCCTCTGTAATAATGAGTTTCTGGGGGAAAGTGGAATGTGGTCGTTGACTGTTGGATTTGTTGATTGCTTTTTTTTCTGTTTTGAGTTCCCATAACTAATAAGGTCAGAAAGCTTTTTTGGGGTTTCTGTTAAGTGATTCCCTTCTCCAAAATTTCCATCACCTCAGTGAATGAACTGGCCTGTGATAAAAACAACAAAATAGATAGAGAGGAAAAAGAAAATTATACAATCACTTGAGAGCAATCTCTGATTGTTCTCAAATTTAAACATTTGAAATACAATTCCAATATTGTATTCCAATATTAAAATGTTTTTAAAAGACATTGCTAAAATAATGCTTAACAATAAAAAATAATTTTTATTTTATTTTTTAATGTTTTAATTTTAATTTTAATTTTATAAAAATTCATTTTGCTGTTAAACAATGCTTTATTTCACATTTTCTACAACTTGAGATATAGGTACACTTTAGTTTGGGAAAGTATGCATAATGCTCTTTTTAAGTGGGACATATACATATATCATCATGAATTACACACATATAAATGGTGTGTGTGTGTGTGTGTGTGTGTATGTGTGTGTGTAGAGAGAGAGAGGGAAAGAAAGAGGGAGCGAGAGAGAAAAAGAAATTCCTGTTAACTAGTACCATGAACATTGCTATATACTGGTTACCATATTGTTGTTTCCCAAGCCTATACTGCTCCCCAAGGTAAACTGAAACTTTTAGAAAGAGAAGCAGCAGGAAAGTATGAAAAAGCCTTGAGCTCATCATAGAAAGAATGTTAAAAAATGAAGCTGGTACTAGTGCTAAGGGCATGGTCCATGAGATAGGCTACCTTGGCCAGAATGCTGGTCCTCCTGTTACCTCCTAAGTGATCTTTGTACTCTGAGCTTCCGTTACTTTATCTGTGAAAGAAGAATAATAATGTCACCTGACACTTTGGGGAGGGAAAATTATGTCTTAAAAATGCACGTATGAGCTTCTATCACTGTCTAGCATGTAGTAAACACTCATGAAACATCAGCAAATTTTCTGCCATTATTATTATAATCAAAGAAATATTCTACCCTTAACAACTCTGGATGTTTCTGACATTTTTGGAGGACTTATATTGTCACAAACATTTTACCATAATGTCATTCATTCATGTTCCAAGCCTCCTTCATTCTCAGTCATATAAGCATAACACTGACTACATTCATCATATATGGCACATGTATGAATGTTTATATCTGAAAGTCAGGTGCCGCACATGTGAAACCACTTTGGTTTTGTTATGGACTGAATTGTGGCTCCCCCTACCCCAGCAATGCATATGTTGAAGTCTTAACTCCCAATGTAATATATTTGGAGATATCGCCTTTAAAGAGGTCATTGAGATTAATTGAGGTCATTGGAGACCCTAATTCAATATGACTAGTGTTTTTACAAGAAGAGGAGGAGCAACCAGAATTGCACATGCACAGAAAGAAAGGTCATGTGAGGACACAGAAAGAAGGTGGCCACCTTCACGTCTCTGAGAGAGACCTTAAGAAAAACCAATACTGCCAGCACGGTACCTTGATTACAGACTTCCAGGCTCCAGAACTTTGAGAAAATAAACTGTTGTTATTTAAGCCATCCAGTATGCTGTATTGTGTTGTGGCAGCCCTAGAAGACTAATACAAACACCATCTCAGTGGAGATACAAAAAACAATTTTTTCCTTCCAATTACTGCATCCACGTATGCCTTATCAAATCTCTCTTTTACATCTTTTAATTATAATTGGTTATATTTCATAAAGTTTCCCACCACTTTCAGTTAATAAATGTCTATTTCATTCTGATGCTTCAATCACAAACTTGATTTAAGTCTCTTTGAGTCACCTCCCCATAATTCACAGACCAAGGGACCTGAGGTGAGCTGGGAAACGTTGTTTCCCACACTGATTTTCCCTTTACTCCTCCATCTCCAGCACTTTGGGAAGGAGATCCAGGTCAGATTCTGGGACACTCCTCTTCCCCCTTGTTTAATATCTACCTCTCTAGAAATAGAAGACTAGGAAAAGAGGAAGGGGCCAGAAGGAAGCGAAGAAGATCATTTGAGAACTTCCCACCTGTCTGTGACAGCCAACATCACTGTCCACTCTTCTTACCTGGTTACCCTGCGACAGGCGACCTATAGATTGGTTACATAAGTGGTTTCCTTGGGGAAATCTTTCTCTTCTCTCAGCATCTTTCATCACAGGAGACAATCTTTGAGAGATACAGCCATGCCTCTCCTTACTCATGAACTAATGCAGTCCATACCTCCAGGCTCCTCTCCTGAGGGCAGCCTGGGGAAACCCAGAGATCTTTCCACCTTCTCAAAATCCCCCATTCCTTTAAATAAAGTGAAAAAAATCTGAGGTTCTCTTCTGCACTTGTAAAATGAGTCATAGAGGGCCATTGACCATGTATTCTTCCCAGGCACATTATAACACTATCTTTTATCATCATTGTTTTGACAGTACTCCAGCAAACTCCTTTGTTTTTGCTTTTCTGGGTTAAAAAAATTTTTTTTAAATTTATGTATTTATTATAAAGATGTGGGGTACAATTCAGGGTTAGGTATACAGACATTGATCATGCAGGTCCCATTGCTGATGAGGTAGGCCCCTCCTTCCCCTAGCAGTTTTCCCCACCTGCCAGTCCCACCCTCCCCAACCTCCCTTCCCCTGACAGTTTTCCGCTACTGCCAATTGCTTTCTTATAGCATTATAATTGTTCAAGGTCACTTTATGAGTGAGAACATATGAAACTCAGTTCTTTGTTTCTGTGATAAATCACTGAGTATGATCGACTCCAAATCCATCCAAGTTGCTGCAAAGTCCATATATTTGTCCTTCTTTATGGCTGCATAATATTCCATTGTGTATATGTACCACATGTTTTTAAATCCAGTCCAGCTTTGATGGGCAACATGGTTGGTTCCATGTTTTTGCTATTGTGAATAGAGCTGCAACAAACATACGTGTGCAGATGCCTTTATTGTAGAATTAGGAATTCAAAACACACCGAAAGGACAAAAACAAACAGCCCCTTTAAAAATTGGGCAAAAGACATGAATAGACACCTCTCAAAAGAAGATATATGGGCGGCCAAGAGACACATGAAAAAGTGCTCAGCCTCACTAATCATCAGAGAAACGCAAATCAAAACCACATTGAGATACCACCTAACCCCTGTAAGAATGGCCATCATTAATAAAACAAACAACAACAGATGCTGATAAGGATGTGGAGAAAAAGGAACGCTACTACACTGCTAGTGGTAATGCAGACTAATACAACCTCTTTGGAAGACAGTGTGGCGATTTCTGAAGGAACTGACCTTCCATATGAATCAGCAATTCCTCTATTGGGAATATACCCGGAGGAGCTTATGTTATTTATACTAGTTTATTTAGGTATGAAACCCTCTTTTTTTTTGCAAAATGCACAAAAATGCTATGAAACAATGTTTTGCAGTTGCTTGTTTGGAAATGTTGGTCTGTAAAGGTAGGTTGAGACAAGTGGAAGATGTC
>CAUYQG010089394.1:0-11507 GCA_963574415.1 Tarsius wallacei
TATTTTGGATATTAACCCCTTATCAGATGCATGGTTTGCAAATATTTTCTCCCAATCCACAGGCAACAAAAGCAAAAATAAACAAGTGAGACTATATAAAAATAAAAGTCTTCTGCAAAGCAAAGAAAACTATCAAGAAAATGAAAAGGTGGCCTGTGGATTGGGAGAAAATATTTGCAAACCATGCATCTGATAAGGGGTTAATATCCAAAATATATAAGGAATATCTACATATCGATAGCTTAAAAAACTGGATTAAAAAATTGGCAAATTACTTGAATAGACATTTTTCCAAAGACATAAAAATGCCTAACAATTACATAAAAGGGTGCTAAACATCACTATTCATCAGGGAAATGCAAATCAAAGCTACAATGAGATGCCTGTTAGAATGACTGTTATAAAATAGACAAGCAGTAGTAAGTGTTGGCAAAGGTCTGGAGAAAAGGGAACCCTCATGTAATGTTGGTGGGAATGTGGGAATGTACATCAGTATGGCCATTATGGAAAACAGTAGGGAGGCTCCTCAAAAAAATTAAAAATAAAACCACCATACAACCCAGCAATTGCTCTGCTGAGTAGATACACAGAGGAAACAAAGTCAGCACTTCATCAAGATATCTGCACTCCCATGTTCATTCTAGCATTATTCACAATAGCCAAGCTATGGAAACAACCTGCATCCATCAAAGAATGAATGGATAAAGAAACTGTGGTGTGTGTGTGTGTGTGTGTGTGTGTGTGTATACATACATGTATATGAATATTATTTAGCCTTTACATAAGGAGTTTGTGACTGCATGGATGAACCTGGAAGACATTATGGTAAATGAAATAAGTCAGACACAAAAAGAAAAATAGTGCCTAATTTCACTTATATGTAAAATATTTTTTAAAAAGTCTAATACATAGAAACAGAGTAGAAAACTGTGGTTAGCAGGGGCAGGAAGGGGGAAGAAATGGGGAGAAATAAATCAAAGAGTACAAACTTGCAGTTATGTAGGATGAATAGTTCAGAAATCTAATGTATATCAGGAACATTATAGTTTATAATATATTGTACATTGAAGATTTGCTAAGAGAATAAATGTTCTTACCATAAAAAAGTAATTATGGAAGGCAATGGATATGTTTGTTTGATTACCTGTAGCAATCATTTCACTCTGTAAATGTATATCAAAATGTCATGTTGTACACCTTAAATTTATACTATAAAAGAAATTTTTTTGTAAAAACCTTGTAAGGTACGATGTGACTTTTTATTGTCAGAGCAGAAAAGTCTGCACCCAGTTCATCTTAAAGTCACATCAACCAGTGATTAACCAGAAATTAAGTTGTATAATAGTGGGACACAGACCTGTTTCATACCATTTGAGACTTGACCTTGACATATCAATGCTGGAAAACTAGGCCCTGGGTACTTTGCTTCTCACATTCCTCCACTTGAAGGCTTTCACGAGTTGTAACCAAGGTAGGAAAAGAAATGTATCCTGACCCTTACTCTGCTGCCTGCTGCTCTTCTGGATAGGCTATGTGAATAGGCAACATGGAGAGAGATAGAGAGAGAGAGAGAGAGAGAGAGAGAGAGAGAGAGAGAGAAAATTCCCCAGTCCCTAGCTAAATGCAGCCATATATAAACACTGAAATGCTAGCAGAAGAGCCTAGCCCAGATTACAAAAACCTGAGCCCAAAAAATTTTTTAAAAAAAACAAAAACCAAAAGAACATGGCTATTGTTTGAAGGCACTATGTTTAGGGGCAGTTGTTATTAGCAACAACTAACCAGTACAGTGTCTTAAGTCAGACCCTGTCACACACTGGCACTTTGAAAAAAGCTTCCTATGTTAGTAAATCTAAGGCTACTTTGGATCAGGGAGGACAAACAGCTTAATATTCAAAAATTACAGCAATAATAAAGTATGTCCAAGTTACCACAGTCAAAAGATTCAGGACAAAACAGTGAGATTTCAAGAGCACCAAGAAGCCCCCTCCACCCGCCAAAAATAAATTTCCCCACCGACTAATAACTAATATTCCACCCATTTGAATTCCTTTGCTTTCTTCATTTGATTCACTGCGCCTTTGTCAGTGAATATCCTGTACTTTAATTCTGATTAAAATATAAGCATGGTGGGTGCTCACACTTTTCTCTGTTTTTAGGCATTTGTACCTTTAAGAGAAATGAGGTCCTGAAGATTAGCATGGCCAGAGAAAAGAAGAGAGAGACCTTCACCTTGAACATACAGGTTTCTTGGCCAAGAGAACCTAGAGTCAGCCCGTTCACCAATGGAGGACATATAACTGATACTTTTGCCAAAGGTTGTTCAAGCAACCAGTATTTTTTAAAGTGTCATTTGTCCCTGAGGATCTGCTGAGCTTCTGCACTCCAGCATATCTTTTTCTTTTCTTTTCTTTCTACCTTTTTTTTTTTTTTTAGTTGGAGTCTCACTCTGGAGTGCAGTGGCATGCTCACGGCCACTGCAGCCTCGACCTGCTGGACTCAGGCGAGCCTTCCACCTCAGCCTTCCAAGTAGCTGGAACTACAGGTGCATGCTACCACGCCTGGCTTATTTTTTGATTTATTGTAGAAATGAGGTCTTGCCAAGTTGCCCAGGCTGGTCTTGAACCTCTGAGCTCAGGCCATCCTCTCACCTCAGCCTCCCAATGTGCTGGGATCACAGGCTTGAGCCACCAGCCTACCAGTGTATCTTGAATTAAATAAATGGAAGGCAAAAAAGTAAATTTTTATAGGATATTGAGAAAAAGGGTGAGGATGTAAAAAGCTACTTTTTTTCCCTCTTATTATAATGACTGTGATAAATTCTCCTCCCCTTGAAAAAATCATTGAGACCATCTTTCCTCTGAAACTACGGTTTCACTAGAGAGTACCTGTGAGGCAGAAACAATGATGACAACAGCAATAATAATCATCATCATCACAACAATGATTAATTGTTATTGAGCATCTACTATGTGCCAGGCACTTTGTTCTAAAAGCTTAACGAGCATAGTGTTTAGAGATGATGGGGACCTGGCAACAAGCCATGGAGTAAGACACTAAGAGTTATGCAAACACTTAAGGCAGCAACCTTAAAAGTATCATTCGATTCATGCTTCTGTTGTGAGGTGTTCAGATGTGCTTTCAATTTGTTGGATTCCTAATGTAATAACAATGTCAATATATCAATAACAACGATAATTGCTGCCACTTCTTGAAAATCCACTTATTCAAAAGCCAGAGAAATTGTCTCATTTTATTCTCACAGCAACTTTGAGAGGGTGCAACAATGTACCCCACTTCATAAATGAAGAAACTTGGGTTCAGCAAGGTCCTGTGGCTGGTAAATTATGGTGTCAGTTTTGGAGCCCAACTATCTATGCTTTGTTGCTTCACTAGCCTGTATCTTTCTATCCATCAAATAGCCTTAAATGAAGATATTAAATAAAAGGATCTGAAGTAGGGACTCTTAATCTGGGACTACAACTTCTGGGGATTCTGTGAACCCCTGAAATTAAATGTCTGAAGCACACATATATGTAGATTTGGTGGTGAAGGGATGTCTATCTCTTTCACCAGTCTTAAAGGATTCCCTGATCCCAAATAATGCTAAAACCCTAATTAAAATGAAGGCCACACTAGACAACATAATACCCCAGTTCAAACTAGGTATTAACAGATGGAGGCAGGAAACACCCCAATATGTGTAATGATGGCTGTTCATCTGCACCTGCCTCTAAAACTCACTGCATCCAGAAAGAGCCCATTTCTTTATGTACATAATGGCCTCACACAAAGCACAGCGGGGGGTTCTGAGAGCAGAGTTAAACCTGCTTTGCAGCAGTTACAGGGCAAGCTGTGCCTTGCCCAGCAGAAAATCTGGGATGAGCCTAGAGAGTTTTGGTACACAGTGGTTTGGAGGCCGCCCTGTTTAGAAACAGAAATGCAAACGGATGGCTGCTTTAAGTCTCTTCTAGGCTTATTTTTCTATACACAGGAATCGAATTCTGATTCTGATCCAAATAAAACTTAGGTCATTTATTCTATTTCTGAAAACCTGGCAGGAATACTTTTCTTTAGGTACATTTATTAGACAAATTGAATATTTCCCAAATAGGAATTTGGGGGAATTTCCAAGTTTCATGTGAGCCCACAGCTTGATCTTGCTTTTCATCCACATTGCAGAATGATCCACTGGTCACCTGCAGTCATTGCCCTCTCCTGTCTAAACTGACTGAAAAACATTTGCTGATAATGTTGGAAGAACTCAAGTTCTTGTTGGAAAATTCATTTCAGTAGAAAAGGGAAATGCTAGACCTTTCCTGAAAAAAAGTCGGGGGAGAGGCCTGCTGTGTCTTTATTTAGGCACAAGCAAGGAGGAGAGGGCGGAATTGCCTGAAAAAACTCTTTTCTCCTTCCTGCCTGGTGAAGAGCTCGTGTGAGTTTGAGATACAGGTAGGCCTGTGTATTGCCTGCAGAAGGATGATTCAGCAAGCAACACTCAGACTCATCATTATGTCATCCTCTTAAATGGTAGACATGTTCTATCCAAATGCATTGCTCATGACACTGCACTGGCAGTGTGGGAGGATAGGTGCTTACATTCCTCCTCAGGACTGAAACCTCAAATCTCATTTAAGAAGATGCACAGGAAACCACCACGCCCTCTTCCACACTCTTCCACTTGCCTTTGACACATTCAATTCACACAGATCTAGTATGGTGGTGAACATTAGTAAGAACTTATGAAGTCCATATTGATTGAGGAACTCATATAGTTCACTATATGAATTACTTTGAGCTATTCATCTTATGTTCAAGCTATTCTAAATTTTAGTTTTCCTAAATATGATTTAAAAATTAAAACTCGGCAGAGCACAGTGGCTCACACCTGTAATTTCAGCACTTTGGGAGACCAAGGCAGGAGGATCGCTTGAGCCCAGGAGTTCGAGACCAGCCTGGGCAACATAGTGAGACATGTCTCTACAAAAATTCAAAAAATTAACTGGGCATGATGACATGTGCCTGCAGTCCAAGCTACTTGGGAGATAGGGGCGGGGAGGATCACTTGAGCCCAGGAGACTGAGGCTGCAGTAAACTGAGATTGTGGCACTGCACTCTAGCCTGGGCAACAGAGTGAAACTCCAACTCAAAAAAAATTTAGAGCCCTTATAAAGTCCTTTACTTCACTTCAAGTTATCTAAGCTGTAGGGAAAAAATAAAAATCACACTCCACCAACTCCAACACTTTTCTCTAATGAAAGGCTTCTATGGTAGTTTGGATTATTGCTGCCAACTCTTTATTCAAGTTTGCAAAGTCCAATTGACTTTAAGCCTAGCCTTATGATTTGTTTCAGGCAACAGAATATAGATAGAAGTGACAGTTTGTCTGTTACAAGCAGAAGTTTTAAGAGGTATGATAAGCTTCCACCAGCAATTGCTGTGCTTCTGTCACTCACCATGCAAAGGCATGCCTCAGATAACTACTTTTCTTTAGCCTAGGTCCCGTGAGCATAGGGCAGACATGAACCAGGCCAAAAGCTGGATTCAAGCCAAACTGAGCCTAGCAAAACCAAGCCAACTAGTAAGTCCATGGATAAAGAGGCATTTTTGTTAGCTACCAAAATATTGGGGTTATTTGTTACTGTAGCTAAAGTTAACTAATACATCTTCCAAACCCAATGCATCAACAGTTTATTCTGTAACTTGTAAACCACAAGACTTCATAAAGGTGTAGGACACTTTTCCATCTCTGTTCCTAACAAACAACCCAAAAGAGGTACCTCACCAAAATACCCAGTGCTTCACATCAGTTCATTTGAAAATAGTAGTCTATTTTATCCCCCCCAGGAGAAGTATCTCTGGCAGTCATTTCAAAACTGTTAGCTTAAATTTTTCTCCTTTAAATCTATATAGATAGCCGAGTGTGGTAGCATGCGCCTGTAGTTCCAGCTACTTGGAAGGCTGAGGTGGAAGGACTGCCGAAGCCCAGCAGGTTGACTCTGGGGTGGCCGTGAGCGTACCACTGCACTCCAGCGTGGGCGACAGAGAGAGACTCCATCTCTAAATAAATAAATAAATAAATAAACAAAATCTATATAAAAAGGAAAGTTAACAACAGTTTTATTTCTTGAAACCTTTTGACACACTCGATTGTTTGGGGTGATTTATAATTCCCAACACTGAGGCTTACCAGTCTTCTATTTACCTCCCTCTATACATGAGAAATTTATAGCTGTTGTAGTCAGTCTTGAAATAAGTATACAGTGTAAGGATACTATATATTACCAGCGTATCAAAGGAAGACAAAGAAATGAACAAAAAGCAAGAAATGACTGAAGCCCCTGATAAGACAGATAACTTGATGACACTAGAAATAGAGCAAAGAATGCCAAGTCTTGATACTGATTTTTCAGAGACTTAAGTCCATCTGTTCATAATATTAACCTGTCTTCATATTTATCAATCTCTGCGTTTCCCCTTTTTTGTTTCTCTACTTCTTTTATATGAGATTGAATAATGTTGAGCTGCTTTCACGCTAAGAAGTTGTGAATTGCTGGGTTCTGTTTAGTTCCTGGTATAATTGGAAACAATTGAATTTGAATAGCAATTTGGTTTTCACATCTTTTATTTATTAACATTCTTTGAAATATAGAAAGTGAAAGGGTAAAAACAGTTTTACATAATATACAGAATGTCAAGAACAGAAAAAAATAAGGACAAAGAACAATAGAAATAGAATAAAATATGAGTTTAGTTCTATCTAGAGAATGTTTGTCACTAATGTATATTTCTTATCTAAAGAAATATCAATCCACAAATATTACTGGTATAGGGCTTCTCTATTTAATAAATAGACCCAATGATTATGTGACTAATGTTCAAAAAGAAGTAAAGTGTTTGCTTTGGTCTCCACTTAAAATGTAAGGACAGCAAAAGAGTAGATATTATGATTTACTGAAGTCCCATAAATAAATTACTGGGCACCAGCACAGGGGAAACTAATATCTGCTCTGCTCTTGGTACACACAAGTGTGATCAGTTTGTATGAGTACACTTATCTGTGTGTATAACATACTTCAACAAAAGCAGCTTTTATTAAAAAATAAAACTGGAGAACAAAAAACCAGTGCCTGCTCATTTTCTTCCCTGGGATTTGGTAGTAAGTGCACCAATGAACTAGCTATATAGTGGTCAAAAACAAAGAGAGAATTTTAAAAAACAGAAAATTTAATAGTCCACTATCTTCCTGCACCATACAGTTCTCTCTTATGTACGAACAGATGGAAACAGTGGTGTGTATTTCCAAGGCACAGATGGTTCTTGCCATCCTTTAACAGGTTTGGAAACCTTAAAGTGGCTCTTTCCTTCTGGGCACTATGTCTCCAATCCTGGTTCCTCAGCTCAGTAGTTCAGGGATCAAGCTCTCAAGTCAAAATGCAAGGGTTCAAGTTCTAGCTCCGCTACTTCATAACTATACAACTTTGGGGTATTTAATTGTACCTCAGTTTCATCATCTATAAAATGGCAATAATAATAGTACCTACTACAGGGGATTATTGCAAAGAATTATGTGCCTGGCACCTAGGAAGCATTCAATACTTGTTAATTACTCATAACTTCTATGACAATGATTCAATGTATAAGGGATAAATAACTGAGAGAAAAAGAAATAGCACCTAATTCTGCCCAAACTGCCTTTTCCATTAAAAAAAAAAAAAAAAGGCTGAAGCATTCATGGGTGAAGTGTACTCATGTTTGCAAATTAAAGTGCACGAAAAAATAGGCTGAATTGATGGATAAATAGCAAGATCAATACCGTAGATGGATAGATATGTGATCAAGTAAATATACTGAAATGTTCATTGTAGAATCTAGGCGGTGGGAATGAGGGTGTTCATAGGACAATTTTTCTATATTTTCTGTATTTAAGTGCTGTAATAGCAAAAATCTGAAAAAAGTAAATGGCGTAAATATTTAACTTCCATATAATTTCTAAGTATAGGGAGAGATCCTGTAGTGTACAACTTCAAGCTAAATATAAACACCTAATTATGGATTTGCTCCCCTCTTAGTAAACTGAAGTGTTGAGCTTCAGTTTTCTTTCTAATTTCAGGAAAACCTTTATTTTCACCCTAAATTCTTCTCTCTTGTTAGATGTTCCATTGAATGCTTCTTTCTCATTCTGTTTATAAGCAGATTTTGTGTTCAAAGCCTTCTTCTTATACAAAGTGATAAGAACTATGAAGCTTACCCTGGCTTATTTTACTCCTAAGAAAGTAAGAGAAGGAATGTGAGAGCCATTATCCTTTAATAACCTAATGGGCATGTTCCAATTATCCCAGAGATCTAAGTTATTTATATTTTATCCATCCCTTAAATTAGGCAAATTCTAAGGCTATTTAATTGTAAGAGTGCATTAATTCTCCATAAAGAAATGTGGTTTTCTTTGTTCAAAACTCTGCTTATTGTCTGTTATCCCTTTTTGTAAGGAGCTTCTTGTTTGGCCCATTGTTGCCTGGACCAATAAAAGGAGAGAAATCTCTGCAGACAGTTGGTTGGCCTCCCCCATAGCCTCCCCCACCCCCCGCCTTCTTTACCGGTTCATTTAATTTTGCTACAGGCCAAAATTAAAATAGAAGCATGGTGGAACCCAAAGAGGTTGTACTTGACTTTCTATCCCTCTTAGTTAAAATAAGTGAAAGCTGAAAATGCATGATAATTTATATCATCATGGATGCTATGACAGTTGTAAAACATGTCTACAAATTCTTTGTCCACCCACTAAGAGATAGGATCTAGGTGCAAGACATGAAAGAGAGGCTGAGAAAGTGACTCTCTAGTTTTTCCAACATCTAGAGTAAAAAATATACAAGGGATAAAAGGTTGGGAATGGCTCCTAGGTAGTCAACCAGAACAATCTGCCACAAATATCTTTATAATAAATACAAAATCAAATGGTTACCTTATTGGCAGAGGGATAAGGAAGAGCATAGATTTATTTCACTAATTGCCTACCATATGATCATTTTGAGGGCTAGTAATTTATCAACACATGAAATTCCTAATAACAGAAATAAAATTATTTTAATACAAGTAATATAATCAACCTTCACTTGTTTCTCTTTACATAATTCTTGGCTATTTTCTATTGTGATGTTTTGACATCAGTGCCTCTCTCTATCTATAATTCTTATGTTTTTGTCTTTTTTTATTTCAATTGGGATACCACATATATACAGTATAGAATGTGCTCTAGTTTCAAGTGTGCAGCTCAACACATTTTGACATATGGATACACCTGGATTACCACCAGCAAACCAAGATATAGACTATTTCAAGCACCTGGAAGGCTCTCTCATAGCCCCTTTCACAGTCAATGCTCACCCTCAAAGACAACCACCATTCTGACTTCTATCATCATTTGTTAGTTTTGCCCCTTCTTGAACTTGTATCAACGAATCGTACAGTCTGTAAGAGGTTAGTTGGTTTGTTTGTTTTTTGTTTTGGCTGAGTAGTATTTCATTTTATGTATATATGATAAATTATTTATCCATTCTCCTACTGATGGTCATTTAGATTGTTTCCAATTTGAGACCATTATGAATAAAGTCACTATAAATATTCTTGCAATACATTTCTCTTGATGCACATGTGCATTCATTTCTCTTGGATATACAACTAGAAGTAGAATTTCTGGATCATAGGGTAGGTGTATGTTCAACTTTAGTAAATATGCAAAGCGGCAATATTCCCCTACTTGTCTGTAGTTTCTGAGAGGAGCAATTAATATGCTTCTCCCCAATTCAGTACCTTCAAAGCAAAGTCCAACAACACGTGATCTTTCTTCTGTGACTGAACCCACATCGTTCTTTCAGCCTTTCTCTTTTGCTCTAACTATCAAGGCCAGCTGCATATGGCCCTCTCATGATGTAAATAGAAAATCTAAGCAAGTAAAAGCAAATGGTGTTTAGGTCCATTTTAATTCTGTGTTATTTCATGAACTTGAGTAACTTTTTTTTCCCTTCGATCTATGCCTTTGTGTTTTAAAGAAACAAATGCAACTAAACTATGGCGCGTGGTGAAAATAAATGAGTAAAGTTCTTTAGATTTCCTGGGGACAGGAAGGAGGATGGGAGGAAACTGCTACAGAAATGTAATCATTATTGTAATCGGCCTGCAGTGCTATGAATAAGTCATAATTATCTCACAATCTGAGCTAGTGCTGTGATGCTTTCTCTTGCCGTGTCAACATGTGCCTGTACACATCAAGGAGACCCGCAGAGCTGCTGCAGCACTGAACACCCTGAACTCCTGCTGTATATGCATGTTGACCTCACACTCCAGGAAAATTGTCAGAACCCTTAGGACTCGGGCCAGTTTTACTCACACCACCAGTCTCACCTTCCCCTATTCAAATCCCTAGTGCTTTCTTATGTGGAAACCATCATAGCATCGAACTGTAATAATGACCTATTTATATAGTATTAGATGGGGGCCTATTTTTGACATTTGTGCAGGTGTGTTCTTAATTTAAATGTACCCCAATCCCAGAAAAATGTCATATTCTCCTGCATATGGATGTTCCAACTGCATCTTCATTCTTTTTTTATGAGTTGTCAGAGGATATTTTTCTCCAAAGAAAAGAAAACTGGAGATATTCGACAATAAGAATGAAATTTGAAAAACGTGTTCATGAAATGGGACATTTTAAGTGTGCTAAATTGGATATCAGCAGTTTCACTCTGGACCAGCTATTTTGTTGTTCCCAGATTGTTTTTTGTTTGTTTCGTTGGTTGGTTGGTTGGTTGGTTTTTGTTTTGTTGTTTTTTTGGAAAACACATCAAGACTATCTTCAGTCTCGGCTGCAGGAGCAAGATGACTAAGGGAACGTCATCATTTGGAAAGCGGCGCAATAAGATGTACACGCCTGTGCCGCTCCTGTGACTCTAAGGCCTACCACCTTCAGAACTCAACTTGTAGCAAATGTGGCTATCCTGCCAAGCACAAGAGAAAATATAACTGAAGTGCTGGGCTAAAAGATAAAATGCCACCAGGACTGGTTGAATGAGGCACCTAAAAATTGTGTACGGGAGATTCAGGCATGGATTCCCCAGAAGGCAGCTGTTGCAGCATCCAGTTCATCATAAGAATGTCAATGATTAGTCACGCAATAAATGTTCTGGTTTTTAATAATATTTTTTTAAAAAACACATCAAGAGGCAATGCCAATGACATGTGAGGTGATTTCTGACAAATCAAGTGGTCCCTTATCATCAGGGTTCCCTCATATGCCCTATGTCTTTTTATAAATTTTTATTATAAAGATGTGGGGTACAATTCAGGGTTAGGTATATAAACATTGATCATGCAGGTACCCTTGTTGATGAGGTATGCCCCTCCCTCCCCTAGCAGTTTCCCTCAACTGCCAATCCCACCCGCCCTCCCCTGACAGTTTCCCACTACTGCCAATTGCTTTCTTGTAGCATTATAATTGTTCAAGGTCCGCT
>CAUYQG010089399.1:0-30374 GCA_963574415.1 Tarsius wallacei
CAGGTAGCATACCTCAAAATAGTAAGAGCCATCCATGATAAACACAAAGTCAATATATTGTTAAATGGACAGAAATTGAAAGTATTTTTCTTTGAAAAACAGAACAAGACAAGGCTGCCCACTTTCACCCCTCCTGTTCAATATAGTATTAGAAGTCCTGGCTAGAGCAATCAGAGAAGATAAGGCAATCAGGGGTATCCAAATAGGTAAATAGGAAGTCAAGTTATCTCTCTTCGCAGATGACATGATTGTATACCTTGAAAACCCAAGAGAATCTGTCAAAAAACCCCTTACACTGATAAAGGACTTTGGCAAAATCTCAGGATATAAAATAAATGTGCAAAAGACAATCGCATTTCTTCACACCAATAATAAACAAACAGAACCCCAAATAAAAAGCACAATTCCATTCACAATAGCCACCAAAAAAAAATGAAATACCTTGGCATCACCACTCTTTTACATTCTCCACTCTCTGAGTATATAAAGAGTATTTTAGAAATCCTCTGCCATCACCTTACCTTGTTTGGAGACCTTAAAACACTGTTTTTTTTCAAACTGCATAAGACCAACATTGTAGTTTTTGCAAACATTATGTAGTTTTAGTCATAAAAACATATTTAAGTCTTAATTTTTATAAGAATAGAAATTATTCTAAATTTTTGTAGTGAGCTATAATATTAATGATAATAGTGAGTTACCTAATATTAAATAGGTGATACTAATTTCCTCTTTGCATGATTAAAAGGCCTAAACATGCTCAAATGTATTTTTTAATCTTATACTTAAGCAAAAACCATCTTTATTCTCATATTGCTATTTTGGAAGATATATTGGTATAGATTTTGTATGTGATTTTTTGGTATAAACCAAAGTTCATTTATTAATTAAGGTCTTTGTTATATATATGTATATATATATATGTATATATATATATTTTTTTTAAGAACCTTTTTTTTTTTTCATTTGGATCTGAATATGATTAATACATAAAGCAGTGGTCCTGAACCTATTGTTGGTCTTGTATGTTAAGGAAAATGTGATGAATGTTGTATATCCTTTACCATAAATATGACACATGTGCATGAAAATAAAAATTTGTACCCAATATTAAGAAATTTGACTGACCGCTGAATTCTTTTTGGGTTCCTGAATCACAGGTTAAGATTCCCTTATTTAAGCTATCCAAAATTAAAGCATTTATTTGTGTACTCAACACCAAACATTTTCTTTAAACAACAACAACAAAAATACAAAACACACTTTTTTCCTCTCTTCTGCATCCCCCTGATTTCTCTGCTGTCTCCAGTTGTGGGGCTATATACACATATCAACAGGTAGTTATTTCTATTTATTGCAACTTCCAAGGAGAAGGGTAATTCCAAGAAACAATTTGTCAACTACTCCCTAACAAAGCTTTTTAGAAAAGTAAAATAAAATAAATTAAAATAAAGTAAAAATGACATGAACTTTTTGAGAACCATATGAACCAGTAATGAAGTCATGTTTCTTCATCAGGAAGCAGAAAATGAGATAGCATCAAAATGGGATTCAAAGCAACTTCATAACACAATAAATAGGAACACCCATTGAGCTTTATGTTGAAGTTCTTCATTTGTTGTTTTTAACTATTTTAATTATTATCAATAAGAAGCACGTGTGCCATAGAAATGAAAGAGACATTTAGAAAATTATATTTAAGTTTATATATATAGACACACATATGTAAAATATCATATGTTTGTATGTATCTGCCTTTCTCTCTCTCTCTCTCTCTGTCTCTCGCTCTGTGTGTGTGTGTGTGTGTGTGTGTGTGTGTGTTTGTATGGAATATATATGAAATGTATTATATGGCATATGAAATATGTATGTGGAAAAAGGTAACGTAATAGCAAAGTCTATTATTGTCACTTAAAAATTGATATTCTTTAGTATTGGCCATGAAAGATGACACAAATTCTAAAAAGGGGTTAATCTAAAAACAATTGAGTTATCAAAATAATTGTTGCTCTATAATGATGAATATTTCCCTGAAAATATTTTTTAAAGTGGGAAAATTCTTGAACATGTTTTACTGGCTCTTTGAAAGTTTTATCTTTGCATATTTTGCCACCAAATTTAGAAAAAGTGAGCAGCATAACATTATCACTTATGGTATCACAGTTATTCCTGTCATATTATGATTAGCCCTGATTGAAATGACATTTCCAACATGTACCAAAATTGTGAAAATGGTAATTACATTCTGCATTTACATGAGGTTATTCTTTTAGCCTACCAATTTGTTATACGAGTTTCATAGATATCTTTCTGTAAAATAAAACAAACATCAAACTCCATGCATGCTTAGATTATTGTTGCTATTTTTGTACTAATTCCCTTTTATTTTATGACCACCAAAATTATTAGAAATAGACAGGTTTATACTAACAGAAACAAAAGGAATATACCCCAACAAATTCATGTAGAGCAGTTTTGTATAAAAATGTTTTCCTTCTCTCACATCAATGCACAGAATATGTATTCAGCATGCATGACTCTTGCCTCTGTAATCTTATATTATGTTGCACATTTCCATAAACTAGGGAGATGTCTACATGGTTCAAATTAATTAATCTCTTCCTGAAAGAAATATAAGTTACAAAGAAAATTTATCTTTGTCCACATTTTCAAAAGAAAGCCAAAATTTCTTTGTGGGAGTTATATGCTGTATCTATAGAAACTATGACTTAAATTTCATATATTTGTTGCACATTTTACTTTTTGAGCCAGGGTCTCACTCTGCCACCCAAGCTGTAGTGAAGTGGCATGATTATGGCGTTCTGTAGCCTTGACTTCCTGGGCTCAGGCAATCCTCCCACCTCAGCCTCCCAAATAGCTGGGACTATAGGCACTCATCACCATGCCTGGATAATTTTTTCAATTTTTTTATTTTGTAGAGATGAAATCTCTCTATGTTGCCCAGGCTGGTCTTGAACTCCTGAGCTCTAGCAATCCGCCGGCACTGAGCTCCCAAAGAGTTGGAATTACAGGCGTGAGCTACCATACGAAGCTGTTGAACATTTTTTACAAATCAAACACAGTGCTGGGTTAACGTGATTTAGTTTCGAATATCAATTCTATCTCAGATAGCTGTGTGCTGGTTGTTACATAAGTAACTTATCCTGTTGAAGCCTCATATTCTCATTATTTAAATGAGGCAATAGTAATATTGCTTACTTCCCAAGCTTACTGTCTCAGATAAGATGCTATTGGTCAAAAGGTTTCATTAAGAACACATCATATATATTACTGCTACCTCACAGGATTATTGGGAGACTAAAAAGAGAGAATATATGGGAAAAAAACTGAAAAAAAATTTTTACAATAGCATGTAAATGGAAGTGGTGTCATTATTATTGTTTAAATTCACATATGCACATACACAGGCACACAAACGTGAATGCTATTAATGCTGAAAGATTTCTTCATCTTCCCAGAAGACATATTGTATTTAATGTACAATCATGTCCTCTTTTCTTACATATTCACTACTGATCCCTCGGGGAATGGACAAATCAACAAATATATGGCATAAAATCAGAAGCATAAATTTTGGTAAATTTTATGAAGCTCCTCAAGGTATTAATTTCTCATTGAAATTGCTGTCAAAGCTACAACAATTTTTATCCTTCTGTCATGTATCAGTAGAAGCTATTCTAAGCCGGTCTCGGTGGCTCAGATTGTAATCTCGCGCTTTGGGAGGCTGAGGTGAGTGGACTGCCTGAGCCCGCCAGTTCGAGACCCGCCTGGGCAATTTGGCGAGACCTCATCTCTACCATAAATCAAAAATCAGCCGGCGTGGTAGCGCGTGCCTGTAATTCCGGCTACTTGGAAGGCTAAGGCGGAAGGATCGCCGGTGCCCAGCACGTCAAGGCTGCGGTGGCTGGGAGCGGCCACTGCACTCCAGTCTGGGTGACAGAGTGAGACTCCAACTCAAAAAAAAAAAAAAGCTATTCTAAACAAGTCATTAACTATAAAAATATTTTCCAACCAACATTTATTTATAAATCATATTATTTCAGTTATAATAATAAGAAAAGTCCAAAGTAGTTAATTTCCTAGGTGAATTACTAGAAAACTTCTGTTCCCTGTCCTTTGAGAGATTATAAAAAACTTGCTTTAATTGTCAAGTTAACATTGCTGTTTTTGACAAAAGGCAACATATGTTGCATATTTTCTGGCATTTTTCTTGTCGCCAGTAAAATGCTGGCAGTCATTTTATCCTTCTACTAAATTTGGAGTCATGGTTTCAGCAACTGTAACACGGGAGCCCAAAATATTTGGGGAGAACTGGAGAACTTCTAGAATTATGATTTGGTCCCATAGGAAACATAGTCATTGATCTTGCCTGATTATTCTCACTTCATAATTCAATATAACAAATAAAAATACATATGCTTGGGCTTTCTGCCCATCTTTAGCTTTTATTTTTCATAATGTGCCCCAGGACTTTGGCAGGGGCAAGAGGGAAGTCTGGCTGACTTTGAGGTCATCTTTAAAAATGACCACTTTTGCCTTTTAAAATGTTCATCAGAGATAGTATCTATCTCAATCTCTCTATCGTTCTCTGTGGTTCTGGGATCCTTGCTGTAGCAAATTTCTCAATTCAAAAGTAAGATCTTCTCTAACAAAAACCAATACTTAGCAGAGTAGAGAAAATATTTTGGAATGGAGAAAACAGTCAGAGATTGGCTTGAGGGCACTGGGGTTATACACAAAGGCAGAGAGAAGGCAGACAGTTAAAAATAATTTTCAAAAAGAGGAGATGGGGACCACACAGTTGTGCCTGGAGCTGTGAAATAAGTAATGGCTAAGGAAATAGTCATGATTTATTGGGAAGCCCTTACATTCAACACTTTCAAATGTGTTGTCTTTATCTCCTTTTCATATCTGCTGCTCCTGCCCGTATAGTATAGTTACGACCCTTGGATTGTTCTTTAACTGAACTCTTTCTTCTTTATCCCAATAGTTTATACTAACATCTACTACTGTGTTTTGAAACCATATCATCTCATGACCACTATCTTAGCCGTAAAAAATTACTCAAATATCACTGGGAATATCTGAAGATTCTCTTTCCTTTTCATATTGAAAAGCAAGCTCCATACAAGCAGAAATGGCTGAAAACTCACTGGCCTAATTCATCCTCTCATTGCTGCTAAAATTACCTTCCATAAGCTCTACTGACTCCTTGTTTCCAAAAGTATGCACATAGATCTTAAGAATATAGCCTCAATTAATTATATAAGTGGCTTTTGACTATTGGTATTTGGTTGTGAATGTTTACTTCAGGGAGCCTTCAATTCTGCTTATAAATTAGTATTACTAGGAGAGTTTTACACAAACAAAAAAAAATTAAAAATATAGATTTCCAGGCTCCATCCCAGATCAATCCCAGTAATTCCAGTGTACAAGACTATTTGAGAACCACTAGATGATGGAAGACAGAAGTCCAGCTTCTTACCTTGATAGAAAAGTCTCTCGATCCTGTGGCTAAAATTAACTCATGTTTGTTGAAAACACCGAATATTGTTATTATATGAGGGGGTGACCCTCAAAAAACATGAATTATTCTCTGGAAGAGGGCTCCTTGTAGCACAGGCTTCCCCTGATAGGTAAATGTTCTAGGAACTCACTGGCATCAGTGTACCAGCTAGCATCCTTGTGAGAAGATGCATGTGACTTCAGTGAAATTTTTTTTGGAGATTCTTTTTACATGTTTGCCCATTTCATGATGGGTGATTTATGAGCACAGCTGCCCACACCGTGCTGAGTGTTCAGCAGTTTTTGACCAAAAATGGCATTTTTAATCACTATGTCCCACCCTCCCTATTCACCCCAAGTGACTTTTTTTTATTCCCCTGGATGACAAAAGTCCTAAAAGAGAAATGTTTTTGCCAATGTGGAAGAGGTGAAACAAAAACCAGCAGAAGCACTAAAAGGCATCAAAACTGACGAGTTCAAAAACTATTTTTAGCAGTGGAAAAAGCATCTGATAGGTTTATTGCATGAGAGTACTTTGAAGGTAATTGAAGTTTAAGGATGTAAGAATAAATAAACAATTTTTTATAAGTAAATTCTGGGGTTTTTTGGGTCCCCATTCGTATTTTGAATTCTGTTAATTTTAACTTCTTTTTTTTTTCTTATCCAGACTCATCTTCTGCTGGTTCATCTGAATTTTTATATGAAATCACACCAATTTCTCCCACATAGGTGGAACCCAGCGTGGAAATTAATCATCTCTAGCCTTTGTACATACAAATGATCTTTTGCCCATTGACTGACTCATGGATTACTACTCATCCTTCAAGGTCCGAGTCAAACATCAACTTCACTAGGACAGACTTCTCTTAATCTCCTGAGTTGTCTTGGCATGTCATTCCTATTTTTACCAGAACACTCTCCAGTCATAAAGTAACATGTCTATAAGTATACAAGTTTTGTGTGCATGGCTCTTTCAACCCTGTGTTCCAAACACTCAACAAAGTTCACAACATATAATATTTGATTCAGAATAAGGAATGAAAAAATGGGTTGATAAATTAGGAATAGCTGATTTTAAAAAAGAATACATTTAACAGTCGTTGTACTTCTACTAAGTGGCAGGCATCCTAAGGACTTTATGTACAATATTTTACTGAACCCTCAAAACAACTAGAGAACGATACCACTGGTATCTCCATTTTACAACTGAAAAAAAAAAATTGAAAGTAACTCAGCTTAATTATCAAGGCCTCTACATCAATATGACTTTACTCCTCATTCCAGGACACCCTTTTTCAAGAAATAATGCTGTAAAGTAATACATAGCTTCATTGGTGGCTTCAGAAAATTCCTGAAAATACATTTATCAGTGATTAACCAACTGTTTCAAGACAATAAGTTGTTTATCTGGGGGAAACCCCTTTTTTAGGCTGAAGGATTGTTCAACTTGACAAATCCCTTTACTTATCTAATCGCTATTTACTTGTCAAGATTTATTTTAAGATCCTGGATTCACTGGGTCTACCAATTATATTATTTATCATATCTTAAATACTTCCCAATTTCAATTGAATCTCTGCATTCAAAAACTTTTTTAACCATTTAAATGTTTGCCCTCAACCGTTGTTTACTGAGAACTGATTAAGATCCTGTCAAAAAGTACTATTTACCACTGCACTAAGCAATAAACTCAGATCTGCTTAATTTTGAGAATTTAACAGTTGATACTAATTAAAGGCACTCACTTCCAGAATCAGAAATGAATCTCCCATTAGATCTGGATTTGTGGTAACCATCCTACACTATCTTGGCTAATAAAATAAAATTAGATTGTAGGAGTCCAACCTTAAAGCACCTGTGTTTTTAATATTTACCATAATTGTTTCCTAACTCTTTGACTCTTTAGGAAAAAAATGTCTACAAGATTGTCTTATCTGTGCATTGATATGTGAAAAAAATAAAATTTTGACATGAATGGATAAACTTTATCCTTTGAAACTTGAAAAAATGAAGGTAGAGGGCAGAGTTGGGAGATCAGATTAGTATTGTCAGAAATGGTGAGTTCTTATAACATCTCTGGGACTTGTTTTTCTTCTGTAAATTTGCTGCACTATACATCACTTTCGTTATCTTATGGTTTGCCTACCATTTTAGGATTCTTGAACAGAGAACCATATCCTAAAATAATGGCTAACACTTACTGGATGTTTATTATGTGCTAGACACTGTTCTAGAATCTCTGTCTTTTAGGTTGGAGGAGTAAACTTGGACTAGATCTCACAGGGAATTTTAAACTACTCTAATGGCTATGGAATTTATTTTGAAGAAAATTGAGAGAACTTTTGAAGAGTTTTATCTGGGGAAGGGCTTAATGAGATTTACACTTCAGACTATTCATTATTTTGCTGACGTTGGGTTAGGAGAGAAATGAGGGTACCAGGAAAATCACTTGGACATTTGTTGAAGGTGGGAAAACACAAAGATTATGACTGAGTATATGAGTGTGTGCTTGTGTGTCTGTGTTTTATTGAGAACTAAAACATGAAAGACCTGTTTCTACTCTCAGGTCAAAATTTTTGCAGGTTATTTTGAGAACATTGTAAATAATATTAATAAATTAACATCTGGTTAATATTTGTATTATATGTTTTAATCTCCTGACTAATTGGTAGTGATAATTTTATTTATTTTTATGTTTATTTTTTATTTTGTTTTGAGTTGGAGTCTCACTCTGTCGCCCAGACTGGAGTGCAGTGGCCGCTCCCGGCCACCACAGCCTCGACCCGCTGGGCTCCGGCGATCCTTCCGCCTCAGCCTTCCAAGTAGCCGGAATTACAGGCATGTGCTACCATGCCCGGCTGATTTTTTGATTTATTGTAGAGATGAGGTCTCGCCAAGTTGCCCAGGTGGGTCTCGAACCCACAGGCTCAGGCAATTCACTCACCTCAGCCTCCCAAAGCGCGGGATTACAGGCTGAGCCACCGAGCCAGGCTGGTAGTGATAATTTTAAAACAAGAGGGGCTTCTGTTTCTGTGGCGTATGTTGGAATAAGAAAGGGTCTGAACAGGGAAAGTGATTGGTGGTGTCAGCAAGGAAGTAGAGATTGTTAAGGGCATCCAATTAGCAAACAAATCTATAAAACCCAGACTAATTCCCTTGATTTAATAATATAAATCAGCAAACCACAAGGATCTTAGCATAGATTGTGATTCAAAGACTTAGCTTGATGAGATAGGTTAAGTGTCAAACACTGGAAGGGGGAGAAAAAAATAGAAATGATAAGAAGCCCTCTTTTATAATATTTAAATAGAGACGACAGGGTCTCCTATGTTGCCGAGTCTGGTCTTGAACTCCTGGCCTTGAGCGATCCCGGCACCTCAGCTTTCTCAAAGTGCTGGGATTAGAGGTGTGAGCCACCATGCCTAGCCTGACCCTCTCTTTAACTGATGTCCTACTTGTCCTCCAGTGTCTCTCAGGGAAAGCTTCCTCATGACAAATTTTTATTCGCCCACCTCTGTATCGCTATTGTCTTCTCTGTTTCTTGGAACTTACTAGTACCCATTTAATTACCTGTTTATTAATCTGCCTGTCTCATTTGAAAAAAATCAATAAATGAACTAGACTGTACCTCAACTATGCCAAGCACATACCTTAACAAATATTAGTTAAGTGAATAGATAAACAGCAGCAAATAAAATCAGGAATAATGTGTCAATGGCCTGAAACATTTTATTTCGTTTTATCGTTCATAGAAAATTTTTGAAAAGTGTGCCCTAATGTTTTTCTCAGAATACAAAAAGGGATTTATTGATCAAGTAAATTCAGGAGATGCCAGATTAGGCAAGGATTTATTGTTTAAACAACAAATCATATATATATATATGTATATAATTGTATATATATAATTGGAGGATCAAGAGTTGTATTCTCCCGTATTTCTCCAGTATTTCAGCCACTAGAAATACATGATCATTTGCATTAATTTCTATGGAAAAAAATAAAAATTCAGTTATTTAATTGTACTAGCCACATCGCAAGTGCTTAATAGCTACATGTAGCTATTGGTTACTGTACTGGACAGCATAGACATAGAACATTTCCAATATCAAAGTTCTATTTACATTGATATAGACAGACTAGTATAATTGAAAACAATTTTTTGGAAAGTCTTGATAGAATATGTTGTTCCTGAGATTTCTCTATATGGGAATTTTTGGTCTACAAAGTTTAATGCAACTCTGCCATGTTCTTTACTGCTTGATTCATATCGATTACATTTAGACTAAAAATAAAGCAGGTAGTTGCTCCTGAACTTTAATGTTCATATACTGAGTATCTATAATGTACAAAATGTCTTTTATACTTAGAATTTGGTAAGATAATTATGAGATAAAACTAATCAAAACAAACATTTTACATAACATGTTTCATGAGCTCGTCTAAAATAAATGTATACTGCTTTGATCTCTACTTTTGGCAATTTCTAATTGTGAAGAGTCTTTCCAGAAGGCAATTTGCCATAATTCATTTTAATCCAATCATTCGGATAGTCCTAGAAATTTCATGGGGAAAAACAGCAATTTAGGAAGTGGAGATTAGATTTTTTTTAGTTCATTTTTTCAAACAATAAAATAAAATAAACTTAGAGTAACATCCAAGAAAATAACTTTTATATATTTAAATAAATAAGAATGCCTGGAAGGATTTAATAGATCAAGGTAAATATTTCTTCCAGCAGTACAGAATAAATGCTCCAAGATTCATTTATGTCTAAATCAAAATTCAAGTTAACTTTTAAATTTACAAAGAAAATTTAGAAAAAGGATTAGAAGCTGCTTAAGAGGTGGTAATAAATGTTTATTCTATGATTCTTCTGAGTTCTCTCATTTTGTTACCACATACTTTTCTTATAATTACAATTTTTTTGGTGTGATTTCCCAACTGACTACCTCTTGGGACAATGACAAAAAATACTTAACGTTGTCAAACTTCTTATTCATTGCTCTCCATTATGTTAATGTTCACATTCCAAAGAAAATTATTTCCATTTATTCTTCTCCTTACCCCATTAGCCTTCCCCATGCTGTCTCATTAGTCAGATTCCAGAAATGATTTTTTTTGTCCTTTCCAAATGTGTCTTTTGTTGCTATTTTGCTTTGTTTTCTGGTTTCCAGTTACTTTGATTTCTGCTTGTTCTGACAACTATTATAGGAGAAAAATGTCACAGTATAATTTTCATAAATGTAAAACCATGGACTTCATACAAATATAGAGTGAGCACATGCCAAAGATTCAGAGGGAACCGCAAGGATAATGAAGTTGGTCCAACAAGAAAACCAGAGACATAATCAGTAATATTAATTAAGATGGCCTTAACATGCCCCTCAGCTTGACTAAACTTTAGATAGACTTCTCCCTGATTATAAGCTCCTCACCTTTATTTTTAGAAAACTTTTTCTATTTTTAAATTTTCTATAGAGATGAGGTCTTGCTATGTTGCCTAAGCTGGTCTCAAACTACTGGGCACAAGCAATATTCCTGCCTCAGTCTCCCAAAGTGTTGGATTTACAAGTCTAGGCTACCACACCTGACCGATTTTTAAAATATAATGTTTTATCCTTGGATAGCAAACTATTCTTTTTTTTTTTTTTTTTTTTTGAGTCTGGATCTCATTCTGTTACCCAGGCTTGAGTGGATGATAATAATAACGGCTCACAGCAGCCTCCACCTCCTGGGCTCAGGTGATCCTTCCACCTCAGCATCCCAAGTAGCTGGGTCTAGGCATGTGCTACCACACCTGGATTTTTTTTGTTTTCTTTTTTTTGAGAGAAGAGATTTCGCTATGCTGCCCAGGCTAGTCTCAAACTCCTGCACTCAATCTGCCCACCTTGGCCTCCCTAAGTGCTGGGATTACAGGAGTGAGTCAGGAGGCCAGTTTTAGAAAACTTTCAATTGTAAATTTATTATTTGCCCTTTTAAATGTGAATCTTCTACAACCAAGGAATGGCTTTCTCAAGCACCTGGGAGCCACCCCTTTGAAATCTAATCATCAAGAAATATGATGTACTTATCTTTCAATCTTTGTGGGAGGGTAGGGACATAACTTGGATAATCACATATTGGTGATCATCACCTTGATTAACCTCTTCTCTACAAGTACTTTGTCTCCAGCTCACCCCAAATTTCTGCCTTTTTTTCAATGCCGTTAGGTATACTCTTGACACATATTGTAATAATCTTGAATATAGTCTTCTCTGTCATGTTTAACAAGTTTCTGGTGCAATCTCTCTTTAACTAATGAAAAAGTGATAGAATAAGATTGTAAAGTTAGATACAAAATTGACTAATGTTCTGTATGGCAATAAAGCTGCAACTTAAAAAAGATTTCTTCTGAAAAGAATTAATTTACATCCCTACCAGAAAAAGTATTGCAACTTGCCAGTTAACATTTCACCTTCCGGAGTCTGGGATAATAACCCCCATCATGTATTTTTCTTATGCTATTTTGAAGTAACTCAATTAACACTCTTAAGCTTTCAGAAACATCTTATCAAATACTAGTCAAGTCGTTTCAGAATTTTATTTTTTAAGTATTTTTTCCCTAAAGTTTGGAAGGTCTTTACTTCATTCTGGAAGTTTTCTAATAGCAAGCATGTAACACTTTTTTTAAAAATCAATTTTTAGATTTCATCAATTCTAAGATGCCCATTTTTCTTGTATTTTATCATCTCTGAAACTGGAGATGTATTTTACAATTGCTGTGATAAGAAAACATCCTGTCACAGTTTATTGGTACAGATATTGATTGTGTCTCTTACAATATCTGGCATCTCATACTCAGTGAAATAAGATAAGTGCCTAGAGAAAATTTAGGAAGGCTGTTATCAAGGGGAGAAATGTATAAATAATGACAAAGCATTCCACTTATCAAAATAAACTTCTGCAATTGTGAATCCAGTTATTTCAAGTACACATGATGACTTTAATTCTATAGTCGTACATTTCCCATTTACGCCATGTATAGTTCTATCACAGTTCCAGAATTTTTTCTTCTCCACACTTATCACTTTTTAAGTCTCTTATCTTTTTCCCTTTATCTCATTTCATCAAAATGTATTTAAATAATTCATTAAGCTGTTTCTACATATCACGATTATCTTAATAGTAATTTTATTCTTAAATAAAATATTGAATACATCTAAAGGAAATAAAATCATGACTTCCCTAACTTCAGAATAAAATAATTTTTAAAAGAGTGAAATAAGCAGCTTGATCAGTATTTAACAAAGTATTTCTGAAACTTTCAAAGTTGAGTTACTTCAAAAGAACATTAAAAACATATGCAAAGCGTCATTAATGCAGACTATAATTTGGAGAAGAGTTAAGTAGATGAAGAGGGTACAATGGAGATTCCAGCATAGACACTAGTATACCAGCATGAAACAAGGAGGCTTTAAAGAACTTAAAGTAGTTCTGTATTTCTGATATGAGGGATGAATAGGGGAAAATGCCTTGAGGGGGCAATAAAGTAGTAGCTACAGGAGAGATGGTAAAGAGACTATGTGCTTTCACAGAGTTTAAATATTATCATTTAGGCTTGAGAAATAATTGAAGGATTTTTAAACAGGGGATAACAAGTTCAAATTTATATTTTATAAATATTGCTTTCAAAACAGAGAGGAATGAAAATGTCTCCATTCAGAATGACATTGGCTGTGGGTTTGCCATATACGGGTTTTGTTATTTTGAGGAATATTCTTCTGCACCTATTTTGCTGAGGGTTTTTATCATGAAGAGATGCTAGATTTTACCAATGCTTTTTTTTGAAACTATCAAAATGATCATATAATTTTTGGTTTTAATTCTGTTTGTGTGGTGGACCCTGTTTATTTACTTGTGTGTGTCAAACCACCCTTGCATCCCTGGTATAAAATCCACTTGATTGTGGTGGTTTTTTTTATGTGCTGTTGAATCTGTTTGATAATATTTTGTTGGGGATTTTCAAGTATATGTTCATCAGAGATATTGGTCTGTAATACTTTTTGTTGTTGCTGTTGTGTCTTTTCCTGACTTTGGTATCAGGGTGATACTGGCTTCATAGAATTAGTATTGTAGAATTCTCTCTTCTTCATTCTTATGTAATTGCTTCAGTAAAATTGGTATCCATTCTTCTTTGAAAGTTTAAAAAAATTTGCCTGTGAGTCTGTCAGGTCCTAGACTCTTTTTGTTATTATACCTTTAATTACTGTTTCAATCTCACTACACATTATTCATCTGATCACCATTTCTGTTTCTTCCTGATTCAAGATGTGGGGGTATGTTTTCTTTTTCTTTTTTTGTTTTTGAGTTGGAGTCTCACTCTGTTGTCATGCTGTTAAGAAGTTAAACAATCTGCTTCTAAATGATTCTTGGGTCAACCGTGATATCCAAATGGAAATTTTAAAAATTCCTCAAAATTAATAACTATAATGAAACAAGTTATCAAAACTTCAGGGACACAGTCAAAGCTGTGCTCAGAGGAAAATTTATAGTGCTTGAGGCTTACATTAATAAGAATGAAAGATTGCATAGCAACAACCTAGCATCACAACTCAAGGAAGTAGGAAAAAAAAAAAACACACACACACACACAAGCAAACCAAATCCAAAGCTAGCAAAATAAAAGAAATGACAAAGATCAGAGCAGAACTAAATGAAATTGAAGTAAAATACAATCTGAAGGTAGCAGATATTTAGATTGTGTTTTGTATCCATTCTGCTAGTCTATATCTTTTTAGGGGCTAGTGAGACCATTTATGTTCAGTGTTAATAATAACATGTAAGGTACTGTTCCATTCATTGTGCTGGTTGTTATCTGGTTGCTTGCTATATTTATTTATTTATTTTCTTTATTGTGTTGGTGTTTCATAAGATCTGTAAGCTTTATGATTTCCAGCATTTTTCTATTAATATATTTTGACCTTTTGTTTCGGTATTTAGAATTTCTTTGATTGCTTCTTGTAGAACTGTTCTCGTGGTGACAAGTTCCCTCAGTGTTTGCTTGTCTGAGAAAGGCTACATTTCTCTTTCATTTAAGACACTTAGTTTTGCAGGATGCAAACTTCTTGGCTAACTGATATTCTGTTTGAGGAGTTTAAAGATGAGGTCCCAATCCCTTTTGGCCTGTAGGGTTTCTTCTGAGAAGTCTGCTAGTCTGCTAGGTTTACCTTTGTAAGTTAATTGATGCTTTTATCTCACTGCTGTTAAAATTCTTTCCTTCATATTAACTTTGCATAACCTGATGATTATATGCCTTGGGGATGACTTTTTTGCCATGAATCTTCTGGGGGTTCTTTGGGCTTCTTGTATCTGGATGTTTAAATCTCTGGCAAGTCCAGAAAACTATTACTGCATTATTCCCTGAAAAGCTTTTTCATCCTGTTGTTCTCTCTTCTTCCTCAGGAACGCCTATGATTCTTAGGTTGGATGCTTTCCATAATTCCACATTTCTTGGAGATTTTACTCCATTTTCTTGATTCTTTTTTCGTTATTTTTAGCTGATTGGGTTAATTTGAAATCCTTGTCTTTCAGTTCTGAGATCTTTTCTTCTACTTGTCCTAGTCAACTGTGAACACTTTCCACTGCATTTTGTATTTCCTTAAATGATTCTTTCATTTCTAGAATTTCAGCTTTTTAAAAAATTTAATGTGTCTATCTCTTTGGAGAAATTTCTATTCTTGTTCTACATCATTTTTGTTGTTGTTGTTAAATCTCTTTATGTTGTTTCTCAACTTTCTCCTGAATCTCACTGAGCAATTTTATAATCAACCTTTTAAATTTGATCTCTGAAATTTGAAAGGTTTCACTTTGGTTAGGGTCCATTGATGAAGAATTAATGTGTTCTTTTTGGGGTCTTTTTTTCATATTGTCAAAATTATTTTTCTGGTTTTTCTTACTTGAGTTTAGCAGGGGGCTTACACAAACACTATAGGGTTCCCTTAATTATAAATAGCCTTGGTGTTCAGAGTTTCTCAACTGCCACCTGTGACAGTTCTGTGCCGAGTACCTGCACAGAAACAAGGCATCCTGAATGAATGAGGTGACTCCAATAGTATGTCAGCTGGGGTCTGAGATCAGACCTTCCTCAACGGTGATGTATTATATCAGATACGATGGGCCATACTGATGACATCTGGCCAAGAGGTGGCTCTTGTGAGAGTCAGCTGTGATGGTGGCTGTGAGCTTTCTGTTTGGTCCGTGCTGCTCCAAGGAAGTGCCTAGGCAACCTAGGTGGTAGGTGTGACTTGGGAATTACTCAAGTTCTTTGTCTGCTTTGAGCCTCGAGGAGGGTGCCAAAGAAGGGAGTTCAAGCTCCCCACCTTTGTGCACTCTTGGCTAATCCAGTGGCTGGGAGGGAGTCCCCAGTCACCAGGATAATACTGTTGTGTAGAGAAGACACAAAAAATATACCTCAGAAGTGTGAAAGGTTTCTATGGCAATGAGTCCCACCCAGCTCCCCTGTCTTAACCTCAGGTAGTCTGCATTCTGAATGACAAAGTGCAGCTATCCTCATGGAACTCAAGTATTCTCATGGCAGCCCACCCCAGTCTAGAACTGTCTGCCATAGTGGAATTTGCCCCTGGGGCCTGCCCTCTTTCAGTTCAGCTAGAAAGCAGCCTCCAGAAAGCGTTGAGTTCCTGGGATATGGTGGTTGGAGCTGCTCAGGTGTTTTTATTCCAGCACCACTCAACATGGGTTTTGGCAGATCTTTTTTGTAAGTAAGGCAGTTTCCTATGAGGGACTGTAGTCTAGCAAGGCTCAGGGGCCCTCCAAGTCTGTGATAGGAGCAAAGAATTTATGAATTTCCCTCACTCACCTTCCCCACTGCGTACTATCTGTGGTTTGTGCTTTTATCCAGGTGAAAGCCTAGCAAGTTCTAACAAAGTCAATCAATTTTCCTCTTCTTTGCAGTATGCGGTAATTATCAATTCTTTGATGAGCCATGGGGCATGCTGTTGATCCCATTCCTCTCTGGGTGCTTAGAAAACTCTCTAACCTGGTTTACTACACAGGAGAAACACACTCTAGCTGCCTCTTGTTGGCCATCCTAATCCTCCTCCCTCAAGGAAAGCTTTGTCATTTGGCTTATGAACTTACTCATTACAATTGAGCTCTGCAATTGTCCTTGGAGTTTTCAAGTTATATAATGATAACCCACCATAATACCATGCAGGTTCATCAGGATAGGATGGATGACAAATGACCTCCAAATTATAGTGGCTTCTAATAATAAGGGTTTATTTATCACTCAAGCTACATGTCTACTATTGGTTGGTTGAAGTTTGCTTTATGTTTCAATATTACAAAACCAAAGTTTGACCTCAGTTAAATCACCACAAACTCAGATAAGCCTCCTCTGAGTTCCCAAATCACAAGATTATAATCTCACATAAATTTATGTATCTTTTCTCTTTAACAGCTGTTATTTTTGTAATTTCTTATTTATTTGTGTGATTTCTCATTGAGCATCTTGCTTATTTCTATATGAGTCCTATGAGTGCAGAGGCTATGTCTATTTTTGCTTACCCTAGATTCTTCAATAATTAGCACAGTGCTTGACATATAATAGGCATGCAACAAGTATTTTTGGAATTAAATAATGGGCAGAAGTATGAATAGATGAATGGTAATGACACTGATTGTACACACACATGCACTAAAGAGTTGGTGTCAGAAAAGAAATAATAAACTCCAGCCATTGAATATGAGATGTCTATGGAAAAACCAAAAGTAGGTACCCAGTAGGTAGGCTAAAGATGGAGGGAGAGATAGGGTTGAAAAATACAAATTTGTAAATTTTCAGAATATAAGTACTCACTGATCTAAAAGCAATAAATGCTTATATGATACATTGCTTACATTGAGGGCCTCAATGTATGCCTCCCCTTGTACCCATGTTCCAGTGCAATGTGACTTTGCAGCTTCTCCAAAAAAGTAGTCTGTCTTTCTATCCCTTAAATCTGAGCTGGCTTTACAACTTCTTTTGCCCACAAGATTGCTATGAAATTTTAGATGGCATGCCAATTTTGAGTCTAGACATCAAGAAGCTTCACATTCTTGTATTAACTTATATTGTTCTTCATGGAACCCAGGGCTTCCAGATTGGAAAAAACAAAACAAAACATGAACTATTTTATGAAGGATTAGAGATTATGTGGAGGAGAGCCCAGTTTTACCAACTGAAGCCATACTAGACTAGTTTATATACAGATAACCACAAAACATGTGAGAGATTCCAGGCAAAATGAATAAAACTTCCTATTCCCCCACAATTGACAGCAAATGCATGAGACAGCCCAGCTGATCTATGGGTTCATGATCAATAGTTGCTTATTGTTTTAACCTACTGACTCTTGGAGTGGTTTGTTACACAACCAAAGCTAGCTGGTGTATTGTATAAGAGATAAAATGATACACAAAATGGTGAAAAATATTTTAATATTTACATTTTCTTAATCTTTCTAAGTTAACATGTTGCTGATTTAATTTCACCTAGATCCCTATCCATCACCCCAAGAACCACCTTGATCCTTTTGAAGGAAATTCATGACCTCATATATCTTTCTTTAAAGTACATGTTTTAGAAAAGACAACTTGAACTCTTTGAGAAAGAAAGTAACCCAATGTTCTGCTAGAAGCTTGCAAAAATGATTAAAAGATATTTTAAAACAATTTCATTAAAATTGAGTCTTATATAAGCTTGAACTTCAAAGAGCCATGGATGAATAAAAGAGCCGAAAAATAAATCTCTGACTGATAACAGGGCAGTGTTGGCCCTGTGTATATTCATGTAGGGATAATAATCTCTTTCTTGCACACCTCATCAACAAAGGTACTTGCACAATGAATATTTGTGTACCTAATCCTGAATTGTACCCCAGAATTTTAAAATAAAAAAAAAAATTTAATCTCTTTCTTTAGAATCAGAGTTGCCACTCAACAAAAAGAAGTAAGAAGAGACCTAATACTAATCTGACTTCTGGATGAAACTCAAGGCTTTCTTGGGAAAAAAGAAAGCAAGAAAGCCATTTTCCATAATATAATTAACACATACATTTTCCATAAATTAATTAGCACACACATTTTCCATAAAATAATTAGCACACACCTTGGAGGAGATGGGCAGATATACAACTCAATACTAAGTTCCAATGACCTGAGGATTTCCTCACAATCAAGTGTCCCATCCCTGTGTGCTTGTGGAGAAGAAGGAAACTTTCATTGGCATAGACAAAAGGGAGGCTTAATGAGGAAAAACTAAAACTACACATTTAACACGTCATCCAACCATATTTCTCCCTCGAAAGATGCATTAGAGCTACGTGATTTTAGTTTATTGAAATGTTTCAACAAAGACACTTCATTGGTAGAGAAAAAGTAGTGTATGTAGTACAGATATTAACAAACCACTTAGTGGCAGCTGTCCAAATATAGGTGTGGGAACAATGAAAGATCTAACTAGACTCCTTCTGTCATTAATAATTAACAACTTAGTTGGTTCAAGTGACAAAATACTTGATTTGCTTTCTATGTTATAGTTAACATTTTGTACAAGGCCTACTGATCCTTTGGTTCATGCAACCTATCCAAAGATGTTTAATGTCTACTCTCTTTTTTTCATGGACAACTCTGAGAGATTAGAGTATCATTCAAGATTGATATTGTTAGAAATTTGAAGATATAGGAACTAAATGTGAAATATAGGTTTCTCATTTATCCTAAAAACAATTGTTTGCTAAAATACACATGCGCGCGCACACACACACACACACACACACACACACATTTTATAACATCATCAACATCTATCTACTCTCTGAGAACGTATCATTGATGATTCACCTTCAACATTCAATCCATGGCCAAATATTACTAAAGCAGTGGCCTAGTGGCTCTCTTGGCCTTCTGTGGATTCCCACTATGTGGCCTAAATTCAGATCCTCAATGTTTCTCATCTATTTAGCTCTTGGTTGATAATGCCAGTACCCTGCCTATATAGCTACCATATGAGGGCCGCTTCCTATAAACACCTGATACCCTCCATCTGATGGTTTTTGTCTGACCTTGAGACCCATCTTGGTCTGCATGAAGGGCAAGCCATAAATGCTACAGAATGCTTCTTCCTTGAAGAAGTTCTCAATCAGAAGGACATGAGGAGTTGATGGGTCAATAAACCAGCTTCCTCTCCCTTTGAGTATAACTCTGAGGGCATGTTTACATTGTCTCAGAGTTTTCCAGTAAATCTAATTTCAGTTGCCCAAAGGGATAACTGAGCTTATAATACATTATTTATCGCTCTTCTTTTCTGCCTCATATTACTTCCCCATTCCTCTAGTAATGCTTCCTTAAGATTTGTTCCTAGATAAGTTCAATCAAGACAACTGTACAGTTAGATGTTGATCCAAACCCTCCATCAACCTCCCCATACACTGCTGCTAAATGATTTGCCTAAAACTCAAATCTGATTTTGTTATCCACCTGATTGAAATCCTTCATCGTCTCCCTCATCCTTGTAGTATAAAATTTTAGCTCTTTAGTTTTCCACCAAAGACCATGAACTGATCCTTTCCTACTTTGTAGCTGTATCTAAGAACAATCAAAGTCATGAACTTTCTGGTATAGTCATGGACAATTAGAAAGCATATAGAATGTTTACAACCTTTTACTATTTCTCCACATAGGATCTTCTCTAAGCCGTATTTTCATCTAGCTAAGTTTTATTCCTGTGTCATAACTCAATACTTGTATCTGCAAGAAGCCTTTACTTATTTTTAGTCTGAATTAAATGCCTAATCTATGTGTTCATTACACTTTGTTCTTTACTTTCTTAGCCTCTCTTATTTCAGAGGATAATTATTAACTGACTTAATTTTATCTCTCAAAGACTATACGATTCTTGAGAACAGAGACTTTGGCTTTGATTCTTGGCCATCAACTGGTCAAGAACACTCATAAAGAATTTGTTAAATAAGGTCCAGGGGTGGTTACTTTGGGAGCAGCACTTTGGGAGACTGAAGCAAGAGTATTGCTTTGGTCCAGGAGTTCAAGACCAGACTGGGCAACATAGCAAGACCTCAACTCTACAAAAAAAATAAAAAGCTAGGCATGGTGGCATGCACCTATAGTCCCAGCTACTCAGGAAGCTGAGGAAGAAGGATTGTCTGAGGCAAGGAAGTTGAGGCTGCAGTAAGCCATGATGATGCCACTGAACTCCAGCCTGGGCAACAGAGCGAGATCCCAACTCAAAAAAAAAAAAAAAAAAAGATTTTGCTAAATCATTTTCTGAATGACTGAATATCTAGAGTAATTTTTCTCTATGACATTTAAGCCATCCTGAATCATTATCTCCACTTCCTATGGAAAAAAAAAAATTCAGACACTGGAGCCTGAAATTCTATTCTCAGGCACTTCCCAAAATCTATCCCCAAATTATTTTCTAGCTTCCATTGCTTCCCATGCACCCCTTTGCACTCTTCACTCTAGCCAGTTATTCTTTCCTTCTCAAAGGCCTTATTTTAAATCACTGACATTGAGCCACAACTACTGTATAAAATCAAATGTCCTTTCCTTATTGCTATCAAATATCCACCTCATGTACCTCAGTGCCCCTGTTCTGTGTTTCCATCTCTGAGTTTGTCTGATTGCAATAGCACTTCGTCAGCGTATTTCTAACAACATTTGACGAACACTGATACAGATAATTTATCATGAATCTGTCTGTTTTCTCTGGTGGACTGTGGAATCTTCAGGGCAACTTGTGCCTTATCTATTTTTCTTTCTATCTGCGGAACAAAATTCAGAACTGATGTATAGTAGATGTTCAATGAATCTTTGTTGAAAGTACAAATAAACAGATGAGAAACATATTTCAGTTGAATTACATATATTTTAAAATATGTGTATGGGTGTTTATGTAAGTATTTCCAAACATATATAACTTGATATTTACTCATCAGACACTATCAATAAAGCAATTTTAAGGAAAATGATAGATATCTTGTAGAAAATAATATTTTTATGTGAGCAGTAGAAAAAGTGTCTGGATAGTGAACATAAATCTCCCCTAATAGGAAAGTATTCCCAAAGGTGAGAATGAAAACATGTAATGACAAAAATATATTGAGTCCTTTATCGTGTAAGGGCACCAATAAAAACTATAATTCTTTTTAAGAACAGAGGTCTGGTTATTGCTCAAAGTAAACAAGTCTATGATTTCACATTGAAACAAAAGAGAATTCAGAGCTGCCAATTTCACAGCCTCTTTAGACCAGGGAAGCTACAAACAATCTTACTGATGAGAAAATTATGGCAATTATAAAAATTGTCAAGGGAAAGGTATGACAATATAAAAAATTGCATGGTTTGATGTTAAGATCAGAAATTAATATTCATGATAAACATTAGAGTCAAGGACATAGAGCTTTGCACTCTAGAGTTAAAGGTCTTAAACTCTAATTTTAGAGTAGTCATTAAGTACTGTTTAGCCAAACAAAAATGTTATTTCCTCCAGGGGGGCTATTAGGGTAAAGAGAAAGCTGTCATATTCACTTAATTAATGAAAACAACATTCAGAAATCAAGAAAGTTTGATATTTTCAAGTCTTTACTTTGTAAGCCAAAGCCTTTGAACAGACATCTATAGCGGCAGTTTTCATTAGAAGTGCAGTTACTTGAAAACTCCAATTTAGGAACCAGAACCACATTTTTATTCTTTTGTAGAAGCTGTCTACATGAGATTTCTACACCATGTCAACAAGGTTAACACACAGGCTGTTACTCTGCACACTATTGGTTTCCTTAATTAAGAACTTTTCAGAAGGTTGACTAATCTGCAGTACTCATTCATTTGAAGATCACAGCAGCGGAATCATAGCAGGCACCCTGCTATGTCTTCACTACTTATTTTCCATTTGTGAATTAAATTTAGCTGAGGAGGTAAATAGTTTTGCAAAAAGAAAATTAACTATAGCATACACCTGTCAATTTTTAAAAGGAAGATATGTTCTTTATATTCAAACTTTTGATATTTTGATATAAACTTTATATTCATTTATTTTTAATAATTGACTCTTGAGATTTAACTATGTGCTGGGCACCGTGTCAGGCACTGGATATCCACCATCAAGAGACTATACAACACTAAACAATTATATGAAGCACTATGTTGTTCCTGAATTTGTATAGGATACTTTAAATGATCACAGTCTTAGTTCATGTTGTGTTGCTATAAAGGAATATTGGAGACTGGGTAATTTATCAAGAAGATAGGTTTATTTGCTCACAATTCTGAAGGCTATACAAGATGCATGGTGCCAGCATCTTCTTCAGATAAGGGCTTCAGGATGCTTCCACTTATGGTGGAAAGCAAATGGGAGCTGGCCTGTGCAGAGACCACATGGTGAAGCTGAAGCAAGAGATAAGTGGGAAGCTGCCAGGCTCTTTTTAACAACCAGGTCTTGTGGAAACTAACAGAATGATCACTTACTTGCCCCTGGAGGCCATTAATCTTTTCAAGAGAGATCTACCGCCATGATCCAAAACCCTTTTGTTATGCCCCACTTCCAACATTAGAATCAAATTTCAACAAAAGCTTTTTTTGGAAAAAATACCCAAACCATCACTGAATATACATCACCTGAATATACGTTATCATACTTAATGTGGATAAGAATCACCTCTATGCATACTGACTCAACAGATATCTAATTCTTTTTTTTTTTTTTTTGGTTTTCTACACTAGCATCTCAGAGTTTGTTTAATTTTTAATCTAATTATACATAATGTCATAATTTGAGAAACATTGAGCAGTGGTTTTCCAAACTTCTTTTGAGTCATATATTCTTTAAATTGTCAGAAAAAAACACTTTATTTCAAGTTGACATTTATTGTTTAACACTTACCAGTTATATAAAGCATTATGTTTCTAACCAAGTGAGTTACACCAGGTAGGCTAGGTCAGCCTATTACCAGATCTTAGAGTACCTTGTTATTTTCCTTCCTAAAAGTCAGTTTTTAAAAGTTTAATTATTTGGTAAAAATAAGAGGATGGGTCAGGTGTGGTGGCTCATGCCTGTAATTCCAGCACTTCAAGAGGCTGAGGCAGTAGGTTCATGTGAGGCAAAGAGTTTGAGACCAGCTTAGACAATATATTGAGACCTCGTCTTTATTAAAAAATTAATAAACACATTCCTAAGAACAGAAGGGAGAAAATACTATATATTATATGAAGTAGAATAAGATAAGAATGGACTAAATCAAATAAATATTTTATGGCATGATTTAGTGAAATAGGCTTTAAATTTTTTTAGAAAATAATACACATCAAATATGAAAGAAAACAAGTAAAATTTATGTCTGGGCTTTATCAAATGCATCTTGAAAAATGATAGTCCTATAAAACATTCAAATTACATTGAAATGATTCAGTATCACTATTATGTATTACTTTGGCAGTTTTAAATTAGTAATAGACCAACTTGGATTAAACTTCGAATTTATCAGAAATTCCTGTAAGAGAAGCAGGAGATAAAGACCTCTGAGTCCAAGGGGCTTTGATTTTTTAAACTAATATTTCAGACATTCTCTTTGTTTGGCACCCCTAAGTTATTTTCACACTTTAAGGCAATGCATCATGCTACAATTTGGGAAGAGAGAGATGTGCTTTCTTTTATAAAGTGGAAGAAGTGCTATTGTGAGTTTTCAGGTAATTTTAGACAGGAGTACATGTGAAAGTTGAGGTACTTTGGGAGGTCGAGGTGAGTGGATTGCCTGAGCCCGAGGGTTCGAGATCAGCCCAGGCAACTTGGCGAGACCTCATCTCTACAATAAATCAAAAATTAGCCAGGCATGGTAGCGCGTGCCTGTAGTTCCGGCTACTTGGAAGGCTGAGGGGGAAGGATCGCCGGAGCCCAGGAGGTCGATACTGGGGTGGCCATGAAGTGCCACTGCACTCCACCTGGGCGACAGAGTGAGACTCCAACAGAAAGAAAGGGGGGGGGGAAATAAAGTCGAGGTACTGGACAAGAATTTCCTTCAAAATACTCTTGTGGCACATTTGGTAAAAATGTTTTATGTGACCCCAGATGTACTCAGATTTCAGTTGGAAGAGCGCCCATATACCCTTTGAGCTACACTAGCCTATTTAGTACCCTGTTATCTTCCTTCCAGAAGTCAGGAGACAAGTAATAATTGTTTCGAAAGCTCATTTCTAGAATAGACTTCTTGATACAAGAGTTTATACCTGTCTAGCTTAGTTCTTTTTTTTTTAAGTCAGGGTCTCACTCTGTCACCTAGGCTGGAGTGCAGTAGCACAATCATGACTCACTACAGTCTCGAACTCCAGGCTCAGGTGATCCTTCCTCCTTAGTCTCCCAAGTAGCAGGAACTACAGGAGCGTGCTACCATATTCAGATAATTTTTCAATTTTTTTTTTTTTTTTTGTAGAGACAACATCTAACTATGTTGCCTAGGCTGGTCTCGAACTCCTGGGCTCAAGCAATCCTCCCACCTCAGCCTTCCAAAGTACTGGAATTATAGGCAAGAGCCACTGTGCTCAGTCAGTCTAGTTTAATTCTACTCTGGCTTAATTCACTGCTGTGCTTCTAATGGCTAGCCCAGTGCCCGGTGTAGAGCATATACTTGATAATTAACTGTAATGAATTAACTGAATACAATATCAAGAATTCCTGGCCAATTTAATCACATCAACTTAGATGTAAATAATTCGTATTCTTATTACAATGTAAATTAACTGCTAGTATTATTTAGTGGATTAGTTTGCAAAGTCTAGAAAGACAGTCTCAGCCTCAATATCTAGGGTAGATAGAGTAAAACTTTATTGTCAGATTATTACAATCATTCTTTAAATAAAATACTCACTGAAAATGAATTGAAATAACAATTGTGTAAGAACCTTGCTTAATTGAAGCAAATAGAAGATTTGCCTGAATTATTTAAAAAATTCAGTTATAAGATCTTTTAAATACATGAATTTTTATGGATGCATTGATGATGGCATCAGAAGATCCAGCTTTATTTTTAATATTTCTAAACATTAGCTTTAGGTTTCTAGAAAGCCACTACTTAACCTCTCTAGACCTCCTTTGTTTTTCATTTGTAAAACAAGACCACCCCTACAATGAAATCTAAAATCATTCCCAAATCTATATAACATGATTCTAAACCAAATAAGAGCTATCCAGAAAAGTTTCTATTCTAAGAAATAGCCACAAATGAGCTATAATGAACATTTCAAAATAAAGACTAAGATTCACATGTGACTGTTAAAAATTAAATAATATTAAAAATTTAGTTCTTCAGTTGTACTAAGAGTATGGAGTGACCTTGAGAATGGAAGCTACATTCTGGGAGTGGCAGAGCATAAAGACTTTGAGCCAGAGCCGTGAAAAATTCTGAAATTAACATAAAAGTCCAGGAATGCCTATCTTATAACTACTTTACATGAGAGAAAAAACGATCATGCTTAAGCCACTTTTCTGTAATATGAAGTCTAACTAATCCAACCTGATGTGATGCTGCTTTGAAACGATGCTTTTTACTTTATTATTTTTCCCCCTTTATTTGGCTTTGGGTCAATATAAAACATTTTTCCTCAAACCATTGGATCAGACTTAAATATTATTCATTTACTCCATAATCATGACTTCATTATAGGACTGTCTTTTGTAACCTTCATGGAAGAAAATGGATAGTTCCAGATATATAATTGTGAGCTATAATGAAATCAGTGAAATTCTTGTTCAATGACTTCATATAAGTTTTTATTTTATAACTTCAGATTCTGAATCATGAAACAGTAACTAAACAGAGTCCTGTCTGAAAGTCAGAAATGTCACTGAAAACTAGCATAACTCTAGGACAGAGCAAATTAATTAGAAGAGTCATACCTACTCTTCACCTAAGATTTTAAAAAGGTGAATATAAGGTCATATGTATCCTAATCATAGTTACCTGGCTAACTCTTTATTTCCCAGGAATTGAGAAATTTTCTGGAAACCAGAATTATAATAGTTGAAACTGCAGGGACTTTTTAATCTAATTCTTCTTCAGGAATATCATAGAGGCAGTTCTATAATTGATTGTGAATGCGACTTGGATTATGAGCAGAGGGAATGGTTATTGAGGGCAAGATTCTTATATATGTTTTGGGGTTGTTATGGCAGTATTGAGAATATTAAAATTTCTTAATTCTTTTAAAATGTTAAAGAGAAAGATGACTGTAGAAAAAATAGAAGGTTGTTCAAGAACATGAATTACTCATTCAACAAATACCGATGGACTGCTTACCACATAAAAAACAAAAATAGGATGTTGAGTCATCTTTAGTGTATGTGGAGGGATACTTCTTGGCTATTATAAAAATGGCTCTTAATTTCCCTCAATATCTGTCTCTCATCTTCCTCAGCGTAGAAGATGCTTTTGGTATCCCACCTGGAATTTCTTCACCAGCTGTTGTACTTATCTTACAGTGGTTATAGGTGTTGGGTGGTCAAGGCTCATACCTGTACCCTTTTCTGGATACTCTCATTAGCATGACAAGAACCACATGGTTAGAGAAGTTCAGGCTTGCTTCATGGCAGTATAAATTCTGTGATGCAATTTATGCTTCAGAGCTCACTGTGCTAGAGTGAGCTCTGAAGCATAAACACATCTTTGTCTGAATTCTCCTCCTGTAGGTTTTTCCTGAGAACACTCCTTCAATAGTTCACTTGCACAATAATCACTCTCCTAGGCTTTTCTTTTAGCAAAATCAATTTAGGAGTCTTAGTAATGGTAGTATTTTAATCAGGCACATGGGCATTACTAAAAAAATACATACCATCACTACACCTTGGTGCAATTATGCAAACAAGTTCTGGCCTATGAGATGTAGGTATAAGTTATATAACTAACTGATATAAGTAACCTCTGGGACTTTCTCTTAAAGATGGGAAGAATCATATGGTTTGTTCCCTTCATTTTATATATTCCTGCTTATAATAGAATGGATATGATGGATAAAATTTCACCTGGGAAAAATAAGAATGAGGACAACACCCTATAGAGGGCAGAGTTGAAAATACAAAAAAAAAAAATCGAAGACCTAGACATTTAGGGAGCCAACTTCTCAGTTCTGAAATACTTATGTTTGGACTTTTTCTTGACAAACTTCTCTTATATTTAAAATACTGTTATTTATTGGTATGCACAGTAGTCTGTTCTTAAACTGTGACAATAAATCAAAAGATATTTCTCTATTCAGATCTCAGTGACCATATATGTGTAATCAGAGATGCAAAGTTACCTCTCTGCTTAAGTCTAAGGGAAAAACTAACAAGTAGACCATCAAAGAATCTAGAAAATATTCCCAATCCTGTCCTTTATTCATTCAAATGCTCTATGGGAGAACAATGATGAGGCAATTCTATTTAAGTGTTTCCTTGTCAAACAGCTTAAAGTCTAGGGAATTTCACTTCTCAAGACCCAAGTGTTTTGGTAAAAAAGTTTCGGTTTGTAAGGAAAAGCAGTAAGATATGCCTCATGCTGTCTCTTTTCCTTTTACTTGTTTCCCATAGCAACATCCAATCAAGCTCAAAATATATCCAATCAAACATCATCTAGGATGGATTTTTTTCTTCTGAAAATTATCTTGAATCTGCTTCACTTTTTTTTCTATTCCCACTAATACTACTCTAACCATAGTTACCCCAGTTGTCTCATGGCTCAATTATTGTAAAATCTCCTTGCCTGTTCTCCACTTTCCAATTTCGCTAAACGTTCATACAATTGCCACAAAGTACTTCCAGAAAAAACTTATTTCAATTTTCTATTCCCTGCTTACTTGGCATTTAAATCTTCCACGCTGTCTCTCATCCCCCATTCTTTACAGTCATCTTTCTAACCATCATCTATAAAAATTCCCTTTTCTAAAAAAAACTGACCTACTCACTCTATCAGGAATAGATTGTGTTTTTATTGTTGTTGTTGTTGTTAACGACAGTTGCTACTGTTGGTTTAACTATTGTTCATGCAAAGTAATTGTGATTTTTGCATTGTTGATATTTGCCATTTGATACTGGAATACATTCTTAAATAAATATGTTCATGTTATACATCATTTGAATGTACATTTCTAGCTTTATGGTTTTTTGCTAATTACTTATTACTTGCTGTTTATTTTATATTTATTTTAGACTATGGAAATGATGTTGGACAAAAAGCAAATTCGAGTGATTTTCTTATTCAAATACAAAATGGGTTGTAAAGCAGCTGAGACACCTCGCAACATCAACAATGTATTTGGCCCAGGAACCGCTAATGAACATACAATGCATTGGTGGCTCAAGAAGTTTTGCAAAGGAGATGAGAGCCTTGAAGATGAGGAGCATGGTTGCCGGCCATCAGAAGTTGACACCAACCAATTCAGAGCAATTGTGAAAGCCGATGCTCTTAACTACAGGGGAAGTTGTCAACAAACTCAACATCAACCACAGGACCATTCTATGGTCGTGCAGTATTTGAAGCAAATAGCAAAGGTGAAAAAGCTCAACAACGGTGCCTCATGAACTGAACAAAAATTTTAAAAATCGCTATTTTGAAGTGTCATCTTCTCTCATTTATTTATTTATTTAATAGGTGTGGGGTACACTTTAGGATTAGGTAGATAAGTGGTCATCATACAGGTAAAGTTTGGGTCCCCACTTTGACTGGTTTGAGATCAGGTACCCTTTTAATATTATGTGCACCCCCTTTCCTGTAAGTTTCCTGCTACTGCCAATATAGCAGGAGGTATCACACTTCTGGACTAGCCTACAATAATCAAAACAGCCTGGTATTGGTACAAGAACAGGTATATATAACAACGAACAGGATAGAAATTCCGGAAGCAAAATCTCAATTTCTCAACCATCTTATCTTCAACAAAGCTTCCACCGACAACCACTAGGAGAACTTATTCAGTAAATGGTGTAGGGAAAACTGGCTGTCCACATGCAGAAAATGGAAACAGGACCCCTGTCTATCACCATACACAAAAATCAACCATAAATGGATCAAAGACATAAACATAAAACCTCAAACTATAATAATTTTAAATAATGCAGAAAGTGGATCTTATATGACAACCAGCGATGATCAGCTCAGTGATTCGACTGAGAAGCAGCTCCAAAGCACTTCCCAAAGCCAAACTTGCACCAAAAAATTGACTATGGTCACTGTTTGGTGTTCTGCTGCCAGTCTGATCCACTACAGCTTTCTGAATCCCGACGAAACCATTACTTCTGCGAAGTATGCTCGTCAAATTGATGAGATGCAACGCCTACAGTCGGCATAGGTCAACAGATAGGACCCAATTCTTCTCCATGACAGTGCCTGACTGCACATAGCACAACCAACTCTTCAATAGCTGAACGAATTGGGCTACAAAGTTTTGTCTCATCTGTAGTATTCACTTGACCTCTCACCAACCAACTACCACTACTTCAAGCATCTAGACAACTTTTTGCAGGGAAAATGCTTCCCCAATCAGCAGGATGCAGAAAATGCTTTCCAAGAGTTTGTCGAATCCCAAAGCATGGATTTTTATGCTACAAGAATAAACAAACTAGCCAGGTTCGGTGGCTCAGCCTGTAATCCCACGCTTTGGGAAGCTGAGGTGAGTGGATTGTCCGAGCCCGCGGGTTCGAGACCCGCCTGGGCAAGCGAGACCTCATCTCTACAATAAATCAAAAAATTAGCCGGGCGTGGTAGCGCACGCCTGTAGTTCCAGCTACTTGGAAGGCTGAGGCGGAAGGATCGCCGGAGCCCAGCAGG